>VUYV01000026.1:131789-335167 GCA_008711295.1 Anarhynchus alexandrinus
CAGTGCTTTAAGTCAGGCATATTGCAAGTAGCAGAACTTCAGGAGTCATATGGAAAGCAGCACTGACAAGTTAGTGTCAATTTTACCAGAATTTGGGCTTTTACTGCACATGTATTAAATATATGCTGATACTTCTTTGTTTCTGACAATGCGGTTTTGTACTATGTAGCACTGAGCTGCCGAGTATTTTGGTTTCTGAGAAGTTCTTAATGTTCTGCTTTTTTACTAGCTTCAATAGAAAAGACAGTGGTGTCTTCCAAGTGCTGGGTTTTTGCTGAAGTCTGTGGTAGTCTATGAGTTTTTATTATAGGATTTTCAAATTCTTAAATGTCAAGTACTGACACTGAAGATAAAGGGATTTTCAGTTCCTCTGTTGGTATAGATGCAACCACTATGTCATCTGTAGCTGTTCCAGGCTCTCCTTGAGAATGAAATAATCTTAAAAGGAAAACTATTAGACTGTTTCCGAGACCCTTCTACCCTTCTGGCCACTTAGTGATGGGAACACAATGGTCTACCTGAGCAGCATTCAGAAGGATACTTGTGACCCGTTCCTTCAGGCCAGCGTGGCTCCATGCGAGCCTGCCAGTGACAGCAGATGAGCTGAGTAGGAGCTGAAAAATTCACCATGTAGGGCTTGTTGCCCTCACAGGGATGAATCCAACGAAAGTCTTGTCCGTTCTTCCTTCCATCTCAGATACAGTAGGTGAGGATGGTTTTACCTCTGTGGTTCCTATTTTAGGAAAAGGCCTTCCTTCTATGGCACGGATTCCAGTCTGTCAAGTCAGAGAACTACCAGGTAGTCGCTTTCTCCCATTTTCCTTAACCTCGCACCTCCAATAGTTCCCCAAAAGCATTCCTGTCTTGCTGAAGTTGTCGTTTGTCATTTGCAGTTCTGTGGTTCCCATCATTATGTCCTTACATGTAGTAGCTCGGGCAGACTTGGCTCCTTCAGCTTCTCCTAAATAGAACTCAAAGCTCCAGCTTAAAGTTCCCAAGCAGTTGACATCTGCTGTGCCTGGCTTGATCATGTCACGCTCACGTATGCGTAGTTCTGCCCCATTGCACTGTTTCTTTGGAGCTTTTGACAGCATGATTATCAGGCAGACTTCCTTCTTTTGTCTCCTTTTTGATTTCTGCAACTTCTGTCTCCTACAGGTTTCTGGCTACCAGTGCTCGCTGAGGATTTTTGATGGCTTCCTTTGTTGTTCGCTCTCCACACCTCGTAGTAAGCTCCCCAGCAGCCTCCTCTCCCCCTCACAAATAAGCATGACCCATTATGCATTTTGTGTGTTCTCTATTATGTCAAAGCTTTGGGCTGAAGTAAGGCCTGGGCAGGAGACTGGCTGTGGAGCTTGAGGGAGTGACTGCGTCAAGTGGGAATGTGGGAAATACGAGGCATGGCTCGGCTGCCCCCTCGGAAACGCCACAGTTACAGCCCGGGTGCGCAGCTCCGCTGAGCCTTTTCTTCTCACTGGAGCCGGATACCCTCTGACCCATAGCTGGTTGCTTGCTTTTAACAATGCAGTGAGCGTTGCAATGAGAAGTAGAGCTCACAGTCAGTAGTTGCTAATTTTTTCCCTCTCGCTTCTTTCTGTGTGTTTTTCCTGTGCTATAGATACAATTACTGACATGAACTAAAAACAAGAATTCTCTCTCTGTGTTAATAATCCAGCCCCAAACTGTAGAGCTTCTCCTTTTGGATGCTGCTTCAAAACCGTAGCAGAGAAAGCTATCTTTAGTACAGAGTTGAAAATTCTATGTGATTTTTAGAAGTTCCCAGAAGATAATAAGAATGACTGAATGATGGAAAAAAAATAATCATTTACATTTAAGAACAAATGCTTAGGGTGGATTTTTTTTTTTTTGTGGCTAAAGTTTAAAAGCTAATGAAATGTAGGGGATCAGCAGCAGTGGATGTGGGAATCATTTGTGTCTTAGAACAGTTTCAGTACAAATAGTGTCAATTCAGTCGTCTTTGTGCTGTTCTTCCAATGTGGCTTATTTTTTGTTGTTGAGTGAGAACTTTAATCCTGATATTTCTTTAAAGCCTTCAGCATCTTTTTAAAGATTGCCACAGAATTTCCCGATTTACAAAAATTGCAGTTTTTCAGCAGATTTCTGGCAGATAGGAAATGGAACAGGACTGGCACTTGCTCAGTGTTTTACTGGTATGTGAAGTCTGGGGGCTTTTGATCATTATGGAAAACTTTTTATAAGTGTAGTTTCTTGTGTGTGTAGTATAGTTGACTGAAGGGTATATGAAATTATTCTCTCAGACTGACAGCATGTAGGCTGGACTGAATATTTGGATAAAAATAACTTGGATAAAACTTGCTTTTTCAGTATAAGTAATCAAGCATAATATTCTAAATTAATCGACCAATAAGAAAGTAAGATCTCTGGAACAATCCGGAGGTTAATGTATTAATGAATATATGTTTTCATAATGAAGTAAAAAAGATGAATGTGTTGTTTAAGTATACTATTCTTATGTATAGTATACTATAGTTCTTGTTGATATTAATCTAAAATACAGATCTATAAATATTCTACGTAAGTGCAGCAAGAAGGAAAAAAAAGCACTGATGTATTGCACCAGTGAAAGAGTTAGCAATAAAGGACTTAAAATTAATTCCGAGTGCATAGTGGCCTGCTGCCAAGGCTATTTAGGAACAGATGTGGCTGAAATAGATACCAATAGTCTGTTTGGGATCTCTAAAGTAAGACATCTGTCAGTCTATCGGTCAGTCAGGAATAATGGAAATGGGAACTGGCTGTTACAAAATGTGAATTACTGGAGTTGGTCAAATTCAAAGCTTTTGATTCTACTTCTGATGTGTAGAGAACAGTTTCTCTAAGTGGCTTATCTATTGTCCAAATAGGAAAACTATTTTTAAGGAAGACACATTAAAATAAATAATATGAAGTGTAACTACGAGTGAGATGTGCATGTATCACATTAATATATGGCTTTAAGAGGTACATTCAAGGAAGAAAGCATGCAGTTTTAAACAATCCCATGGTGTCTGAACTTCTAAGACACTCTTAAATTTTTTTTCATGGAAGTCCATCAAATTAATATCTTTTAGATAAATGCTGCATGAAACTGCAAAAGAATTTATTAATTTACAACTTTTTGTGAAAAATTAAAAGTATTTAAGGAAATGGAGTATACTAATTAAAGATCTCTTAAAATTTGTTCTTTATTTCAGGTGACCTTTAGACATAATGTCTTGATTCTCTGTGTGTCTTTTATCCTTTATCAGCAGATCAGTTCATGGCTACATGTTTGTGGAACAATTTACGTTGTTTCATGCTTTCTGGTGTTTTTGTTGTATTTCACATGTTTATGCACCTCTCTGCTTATGTTGAAAGGGATTAACATACCCTGGGTGTCTAATAGTGGCTTTTGCATGTACCTTAATTCTCTGCCTCCAAAGAGAGAGCGATTAGGCATTTAAATCTTTGTTCCAGAGAATGTTTCTGTGCTAGATCTTGCAAATTGCATTTGTGTGTGTTTGGGTTTACATACCTGTTAAGCTGCACAAGTGTTAGTGAGTTGTAACGAGCTACGCGAGTTTGAAATAACAAGATTTATTTAGCTTTCACACAACGTAGTAACTCTTCTTCATGGCCTTTTCTTGTTAATGCAAAACTCATTCTATTGGTGATACTGTAGTTTGTGTTGTCTTAAAGCTCTTGTAGGCCGTAAAATGGCAAGTTTTAGACTTGCCTAAAGGCGATGGGTTTTGGTTTTGTGGTTGGGTTTGTGTTGTTTTTTGGTTTTTTTCTTCATTTTTCCTCTTGCACTATGTGATAATTACACCTTGCCATATACTATTCTAGATAAGGTGATGCTCTGCTTTATTCATCTCTTCTGCCTGCCTGGCGAGCGAGGGACGGTGGCTGGCTGGGTGCTTGCCGCATTACGCATCATCAGGCAGTTGGCACACCAGTAACAAGCCAGACGTCGCTGGTGCTGTTTTTTGGCTGCGGAGCAGGCCAATTGAGGAAAGATAGGTTGGAATCAAGGAGCAATCGAGAAAACTGTGGTGGGGGTGAGCTGATACATTAAGGGGAGTATAAGGGTTTTGGTGAAGTGCCATATGGGTGTGGGAGGGATTTGTGGGTACTACAGAGAGGGATATTAGTGAATGGAGGGGAAACTGAAGCTGTTGCTGGGCAGATAGGAAGACATGCAGGGTGGTGCTATAGTGCGTGAGTTGTGTGTGATACAGGGTAGGGAAATCCCTGGAAAGTCAGAGGAGACATAATAAAGTGGTGAGGTAAAGAGAGGTAGGATGCAAGTTCGTTTAAAAAAAATAATATTATCCAACTTCATAGAATAACTGCCTACTCTTTTGTCTATGCTTTCTCTGCAAAGGTATGCAAGAGTAAATTGATGGTTTTCCTTATATACCACAATGGAAAGAATCCAGAAGTGTATATTAAAAAACCATTGATGTACTAACCAATCTTTGATGTCCATGCTAGTGCTATTTTCATGACCATGATAGTGCTATAGGGCTAAGAGGCCCTTCCTCAGTGTAAATTAGTGTTCTTTTAAAATCATTAAAACCAGAATGCAGGCAAATCTCTTATCTAAGCCTAAATCTTGTGTCTCAGTTTCTGAATTGTCCTGTTCTTCAGCCTTTGAGAAATACTATTTTATTGTTATTTATTCTATGATTTTTTTTTACCCCTCTTTCATATTCTAGATGCTGTTGTAATCTTTTCGTGGGTTTCATTTTACCATATCATCCCTGAATTTGTACCCCTCTTCTATGCACCTTTATGTCTTTCCTGTTGCATCAAATGTTGCCAACTTATCTTGACTTTCGAGTGTAGTTTATTGGAAAATGCACGGTTTCTTTCTGATAATCCCTTACATTTAGAAACAGTGCTTTGTAAACGTCCAAGAAACTACATAATTCCTGAAAGCCTTTCATAATTTCTTTTTTTTTATAATGTCTACAAGAAACAAATACAAAATTTGATGACTAATTTGGCCACTTGGAATCTGAGACTGCTGCTTACTTTCCTTGTGGCTGTTTCTTTCCTTGGACTGCCTGTAGGATGTGGTTCTGTAGCACCTTGTGTGAGATAGTTGTGGGGATCATGGTGCCTAATGGTGTCTTCTGCTATGGTAAATCCATATAAGCCTGCCTCCGTAGTTGTAACTGTTCATGGTAATAAACAAATTAAAAATCAGAATATGATGTTCTTTTGCATTTTCTGATTTTGTGTCTCAGCAAAAGACATGCTAAGATTAAGGCATTTCTATCTTTATTTTACAGTTACAAAATAGAAACAGTAATAAAACAGCAAAGTCTGTCATCTTCTCTCGGAGTCAAAATAAACAAAACTTAGATAAACAATTTTCCTTTCATTGAAGATATCTTATTTGTTAAGGATGTATGTCACAAAAGCAGCAGGTAAATAATAGAAGTTGCAATTACTCAAAAAACAAATAGTTATTGGATGAAGGAATCCCTTTATGTTTGCTGTTTCATTTAGGTATATCCAACTATATTATGCATTGCTTTTAGAAGGAAGTTTTTACTTCAGTACACTTAGTGCTCTAAAAATATTTGTGTCCTTCTTAGACAATTTATGAAAAAGCCTCAATGGCTGAAAACCTGAGAACGTAAACCTGAAGAACTGAATAAGTTTTTGTGTACCTTAACATCAGTGGGTCGTGGAACTAATGTTTTCCTTTCAAGGAAATCAGTGGTCCTGTTTTTTATGACTTATGTTGTAACAGTATGTGCAGACAAAAAACCATAATGTGTTGAGTATGTGATACACGTATCACCATATTGCCATAAGGAACTGCTATTATGTTAGACACCAACTGATTTTGTGATAGTGTTGGATTTCTCTCACATATGCTTATGTTTTTGTACAGATGATCCTTTAGGAACATCTGCTAGTTTTGTGGTGGTATCTGCTGTTTCCTTTCAAAATGTGACCTTTTTGTCATTTACTACTGGGACTGCTATAGAATCGCATTATACTAAGATCCTTTTCTAAATTGATTTCTGTCTCGTAGACATTAACTGTCAGTGTTTGAGTTAATTGGGTTTCACCATTCTCTGATATACTACAGAGTTGAGTGCAACTGTAAAGTTAATAAATTAACCTTTTAAAATACCATTTAATGATTATTATTTTTTTTAAACTGCTAACTTGATAGTGACTAGAACTTCCTCCTTCCAACTGTTTAGGTGGTCTCAAAAATATTTTTGTCTGCAGACTAAGTATAAGGATGGTATTTCTCAAATTATTTCACTAGGGAAGAAGTTTCGGAACTCCCCTCTTGCAGTTTAGGAACCCTTCCCCCTTTAGTTGAAGTGCAGTTAATATCCTTTGGATAGTGATACCAGTTTAGGATCAGGTGTAGCTGAATAAGTGAAATTGCAAGCACAACTAAAATTCAGTTGTGCATGTGGCACTGCAACCGGCAGAGAAGTCATGACCATGAATGCAGCCAAAAGTGAGTTCTTAGTGTGTTGGAAACTCCTCCTCTTGGATGAATTACCAAGACGGACTATAACATCTTTCACGTGTAGATGTTATCTGGGTAGCTGGATTTTATGTAGTTACGATGAAGAGTTGGAGACATCAAAGGATCTGGCTGAGCACAGAAACCCTTTTTGTAGGACTTCAGATTTTACTATCAAACTGTTTTGCTGTGGCCCTCTGCAGGAAAAAATGGTGTGCTGATTTTTTTTGTAATTTGGAAAAGTGGCTAATTTTTTTGTTTCCAACTTAGGATGTATCCTTGTATAGAGATAGTAGTTACTTTCACGTATTACTGTTCATGGTTTTAAAAGTTAAATGTGTATTTAAGCATGCATGAGACTTAATATTTTGAAAAATAATTAGGCTTCTGGTGGTACTTTAGTTTCATTTATTGATACGCGTTGTCATCTAGTTACACCTTTTTACGCCAAACTGTATTAATTCCAAAGGTAATTTTGAAGTTAAGAGTAATTGATTTCATACTTTTCAGTGACAATGCTGCTAAAGGGAAAAGAATTAGTGAACTCATTTAAAATGTGTTTGTAGCTTTCTTGGTTGAACCCAAATTTCTTTGTGAACATGTATTTTGTTATTATCAAAGTATTCAGATTAAAAATGCACTATTGAATGAGAACATTTTGCTTCGTGTAAGGTCTCAAGGTAACTGTTTTCCTATTGTGTTTCCTCATGGAGTCATAACATCTCCCCCCCTCCCCCAAACGTAACTCCAGCAGAGCAACAAGAAATGTCCCACAAACCTGGAAGTTTTGTGTGATTAGAATTACCAATATCACCAGCTCTTTGGAGAAGAATCAATAAGCCGATTTTCACACAACATCCCAGTCCCCATTATTTAGGTACAGTTATCAGGAGTGGCTTGTTTATGATACAGGATAGTATTAGCTGAGTTTATCTTTTGGGAATGAGTTTGGTGCTCAGAGATGAGCTGCAAAACCAAGAAAATGCTTCAAGCCACACTTACTTTGGAGGTTTTGTAATGATTGTAAGCCAGAGCATGTAGAATTATTGTAAGCCACAACGCTTAATTTTTGTAAAAGTGGAGCTCAGAAACCAGAGTGGATCATAAATTATTCATATGATCCCAGGATAACTTGTATAAGAATTAAAAATTATTTTCCATGTCCACCTTTGGCTTTATGTTACAAGGAATGATTAGTTTTCCTTGCTAGTAGTACGGAACCTGCTGTTTCCTCTCATGGTCTTTTGGTAACAGACACAGATAAATATGTTTGTTTAAAAAAAGAAAAAAAAAAGTAAGATAAAAGGTGCTTTACAAAAAAAAATAAAATTGTAGGTCTGAATTTTCCTGTGAGCCTTGATGTACGGTAGCCTTTCTGTAAGGGATTTGATGAAAGAAAATTCTGCTTCTTATGTTTAAGATCTGGTGCAACTTCCTCCCTCCCCTGGCTTCTCATTTAGTTGTAGATGTAGGAATATATTAAATCTCTTAACCAAAAAAAAAATGTAGAGTAACTCGGTTTACCTCACAGTTCTCTAATCTAGCGTGTAGCTGTTCCGTGCCTGTGTGTTGCAATTTTAAACAAATGGTCAGTTCACGAGCAGAATTCAATTCCGAACTCTGGATTTCCTGGCTTTTGTCTATTTGGGCTATGTAAAATGGTAGTTACTTAAATGCTTTTCAGTACAGAGCAATTGCCGTAGTTGTGGGTTTATTTGAACTGTGACAATATATCTCTTCTGTCAGTCCATACACTCAAGTGAATATAGGAAAGTATGCTTTGCAAAGCTCCGAAAACGCAAAGCAACAGATGTTATGTACTGCACAATTATACGTATCCTGGAAACAGATCTTTACACAGTGCAGGCAGTCTTGGAAAAACAAAATTTGACATACAAAAGATCAAGTAAAGGGTAACAGCAATAAATACTTATGACAAAATATAATGTTGTTTTGCAGATGCTGTTCTGACATTGAGTAATTAAATGCTCATTGTTCTATTAAAACCCCCTGTTTGACAGATATTTAAAAATCATCTTTGTATTTATATTTTTCTGTATTGTTTTAGTACAGTGAAGTAGAAATAGAAATAGAATATGTATTTTCACTTAGAAATAATGTAGGAAAATGGCTTTTAAAAACCCATGTTATTCTAACCTAAGTGAAAATTCATGTAAATAAATTGCTAAAAGTAAATAGGAAAAATTTCAAGATAACTTGCTGGTTTTCTGTGTGAAAATAGCACATCTTTGCCTGGCTGATCTGTTGACTGTTCTGAAGATGGTTCAAAATGAGATTGCTCCTGTCCAAGTCCTCTCGCTGGTACGCTGTTTGTCGCAGGGCCTTTTGGAGCCTTGTCAAACAGCTCTGTCAAGAAAGGTACTGAAAGATTTCATACTTGGATGGTTTTGGACTTCCCAAAGGCCTGCTCTGTCACATCTGCGTAGTGTAAGTGGGGGTGAGGTAATTAGTTAGGGACCGAAATTATCATAGCACCAGTGAATAATATACACTAACAGTTAGATGGCTATAGATGGTGCTAACTCATGTCGACGTCAAACTTTGAACACATTTGTGGTTTGATTTAGTAAATCCTGCAGTTGGCACATTCCAGACTAAACCTAAATAAATTGATACGTTACAATAATCGGGAGAAGGTTGTACATAGATGTCTATTTTTAACTTGGTATTATTTTTATTAAAGGAGAAAGAATGTTCCTGAGTATTTCATGTGAAATGTAATGTTTCTTGGTCACCTGACTGCAACACACTCGTTAAACAAAGCTGTGATTAAACTAAGAATATCCTCCAGATCCTTTTCTGTTCCATAGATCTTTTGTGATGGAGGAGTAGTAATAACTACAGTTGTTTTAGAAAACAATGCTTAGCAGAAAAAAAGAGATAGTACCTGATAAATATTTGTAGTTTTCTTTTTTTTTTTTTTTACTGTAGTACAAACAAAAATGAAATAAAAAGGGTTGGGGTTTTTTTTCACTTACATTTGTTGAGGAGTTAATTATTTAAAATATGATGGAAACAAACAGGTGGTGTTTTTGAAATTTCGTCCCTAGATCTCACTTGTTTTATGGAAACCATTTGTGGAACGTACACGCAGAAATTCAGTACTAAATTTACAATGTAATTTATACATATATGCTTGTTTGTCTTTGTTAAAGTAGCTACTGCTTTTTACATTTGCAAGTTTAACAGTTTAGCAATATTAGTTTGTATGCAGGAGAAGACTAATAAAATGAACTTACAGTAAAAAGAAAGCTGTTCTTAAATACGTTTCTCTTTGTTTTACGTTTCTAATGTTTGTTTTCTTTGACTAATTCATGGAGTGAAGGCTGCCTGGAAAGTGCCTTTCGTATATTAACAATGTGGTCTGGAAGGAGTATGGAGAAGAAAAATGGCATGGGATAAACACAGAAAAGCAAAAATGCTGATTTTGTTTGTATGGGGACTGTTAAAATAGGAGTGGAAAGGCATTTAGAGAGTGTCTGTTATGTCCTACAGCACAGATTCAGAGGCATGGCTGTTTCACAGATTTGACTAGGCGATGGGACAGTGAGTCCAAGAGTTGATATTAAGATTAGTATAATGTATTGATCTCTTATCTGAATGCCATCAGCTTGGGATCAAGATCAGGAGCTGTAGCTAGACCATTCCTAACCTATATAATCATAGGTGTATTATGTGGGAAATGTCATCTGTCACTTAAACAGTTGTTAGGATTATTATGTTAAGGATGATTAGAACATAAATGGAGACTAACCCAGATGTTTGTATGCTCTATAAACCAAAGGTTATGTCACCACATCTTGAATAGTGTGTGCAGTTCTGGTGTTCTCAACAAAGGTGATTTGGGACTGGGTAAGGTTCAGGGGGTGACAATGATTAATGGCAAGGAATGGCAACTGGATGACAGTGATGGACTAGGCTGGCACTTTTTGGTCTGAAAGGCAGGCAGTTGAGATGGGGCCTGGAGAGAGTAGACAGCAATGGCTTTCCATCTTCCAATATAAGAAATATGGGGCATCTAATAAGGCTGAGAAGAACCAGGCTCAAAACAAAAGGAATAATCATGCAGCAAGTAAGAAAACTGCAAAACTTACTACCAAGGGATATTGTTAACGCTAAAAGATTTTGTGGATTCAGCTGGAGACGGAAGGCCTCATTTGAGTGCTGTTAAATGTGTAGAAACTGCAGTCAGTTCAGGGTGTCCCAAATGAAAACAGGTGGGGAGTGGAAAAGTATTAGTGGAAAACAGAATAAATGCTTGCTTTATTCCTTCTCTTCTCTTAGCATCTGCTTATGGCTACGGTTTGACATAAGATACTGGGACAGATGGACTTTTGCTCTGATCCGCTATTGTTGGTCTTATGTACCAGAAACATGTTAAATTATATTTAAATGATGTTTTATGTAAAAGCACACACAACACTAGTTTGTAACTCCATCTGTATTTGCACTACTAAGCAAGCTTTCTTGGTAGAATTTGAACTTCAGTTTGCCTAGACTTCCATTTGAAAGGTACTTATTTTTGTTGGTGGATTGATAAAGAATGTGTGTTCTTTGTCTGACAAAATGTCAAGAAATTAATTTTATTAAATGTTGTTAAGAATTAAAATACAGTATCAGACTGTATAGGAAACCTGTATTTCTTTGCCATTAGTGCCTCAAAAATATTGCTCATACATATGTTTATAATTACTATAGTCTTGTTTTTTTATTTTCATTGTGGAGAAGGGAAGTCATATTCCAAATACAATGTCTAAACTTGTATAGGATGTGAGTCTGAAACCATTATAAACCATTCCGGAAGAGTAACTAGTTTTATCAACCTCAAGATTAGGAAAAATTGCAACTTCAATATGCTTAGCTGGTATTTTCCCATAAATCTCTTTCAGAAGATTTCTGATGTTCACAGGGTAGATGATGACCCTCAATATAAAACATCCATTTGTTATGTCAACAGCTTAAAGATGTGAGCCAAGGTATCTCTAGTAATTAATTCTTGAACACAGGTGATGATAATTTTCTTGCAGTGTTTCACTTTAAGGCTGTCAGAGATTATTGTCTGGTTTGTAAAGTGTAGCTGGATAGGTGTAGAAACTCAGATTTGTTAAATCAACTTTTAAATGCACAAGGTAAATTTAACATTGTGATAGAGGAAAATTTAGATAGAATGGTAACAGTAATGCACATACTGTGGAGACATGCCTGTTGGAGACAGTCTGAAGATGCATCTCTGTTAGGTGCTGTATGGGTGCTTTGAATATGACTCTCTCTCTGATGCTGCAACCATATGCAGGGTCTTCATTCTGTGCGTAAAATTCTTAGGACCTGCAAATAAGATATTTACTTCGACCTCATAGCGGTAATCCCTTTATGTATGTGTCCATGTGGTGTAATGCTAGCATTTAGAAGTTTGGGGTAGTACAAATCCATATGTATTATGAGGGTTTGAATTGTATCTTTCTCATCTGACATGTGTTTCTCCAACAGTGAAAACTCATCTGAATTTGAGTTTTCTGATACGTCGATCAGTAGTCTTTCTGTTTGATTTTAGTACTTCTTCGTACTAGGGTTAGAAATAGACTGCAATTAGGAATAGATATGTAAATGTGGTGTGTAGCTACAGTTACCGTACTGGAGTTAAGAGGAGTAGACAGGAGATGTCAAGGAATATGCTTGAAATAGATAGGAGACTGCTTGTTTGAGGCTATTGGCACATGCAAGGATGAAAGTCATCACGGAAATTTTTGAGGTGGGTTTTTTTTTTGGTTGTTTTTTTTGACTAGTGTCTCTGTTTTGAAGCAGTTGATATGCCTGTCAGAAAATAAGTAGGTTTCTCTATGTAACTTTGTATACTAATGTAGTTTGATGTAAAAGTGAAAGTTATTTCTATGCTGATAGTTAATTTTGAATTTCATGATGCTTAATGCTAAAATTTTATTCACAAAGCATTTTATGGATTCTGCATGTTCTTTAAAATGCATTAACTTATTCTACTTTATGCGCTGGTTATTACACAATTCAAAACAAAGATGGAGATCTTTTGATTTTTGAGAATCTCATGAAAATTTCACATACTGTGTTTTAAATTACTCATTACCATTTATTCTTATAATTCCTGAACTGTTAACAACATAAAATATTAAACCAACTCAAAATACTGGGTTTACCTGGTAATTTTTGAGTGTATTTTGATTTCCAAAATAGCATTATATATAATTTTCTTACAGTCTAATCAGATATGCCCCAGAAATATTTTTTGTCTGGAAAACATTTTGTAGAGCTGTTGATACACTTTGCCAGTGTCTGATGTACATGGTTCGAAATTTAAATTAGGTTAAAGACATTTATTATTTACAATTTTAGTTTTATTTCAACCTGAGTGTATTGCAGTGTGTATTCAACAGTTCTGCTGCTAAATGAAGTAAGCATATACTTAGCTTGCTGCGCAGATACATGGGCACAGGTGGACATCTTGGTAGTATGCACCATGCAGTGAAACACATGGCACTACACAACATGGGGCAAAGAGCACGCAGTTTGAATTAGAAGTCATTTTATGGATACCTTGTAAATTTGTGCTTGTTCATATACGGGCTGTAATTTCTAAAAAGGGTGTACATGTTTTTATAGTGAACATTTGTGATACACGCATCACTTTAATGTAGTTGTCCTTCCTTTGTGGAGAGAGCCAGTATTGTATGAGCCTGTTTATGTCAATATTTTAATAATTTATCTTTATAACTGCTTTTGTCTATATTTATAGTAACATTGGCACCCTGTGTACAGAAGATACAATCAGTGCTGAAAGGAAACTTGCATCCATCTGGAAGCAATAAACTTTTCTAAAAGACTGCACAGTGTTACTTAATCCTGTGATTTCTTACTGTGAGTGAAATTAAGGTTTGGTTCAGTTGTGTCACATCATATTGGTATCAAATCTTCTGTGAGAGCTTTGTCATAGTGTTAAGCTACAAACAAAATTTCAAAATTGATGAAAGTCTGAGAATGTAATTTCCTCAGTCACAGGATTATGCATCGCTGCAAGTGTAGTCAATTCCATATAATAACAATAATTGTAATACCAGAAAGCTTCTGGAGTATTGCATTTTGTAAGCTTTCTCTTTATAGGAAGGGGTAATTTGTATACTACACAATTGACTAAATATACCTTAAATTTTGCATTGCATTCTAGGTCATTTTGTATTATACATATATCATGTATAATGTATATTTTTAATACGCTGAAATATTTTACAAAGTTTGAGAAATATGAACAGCTCCCTGAAGAGGAAGGGGGAAAAAAAGCATGTGCATTATAAAGATCATCTAACAAAATTCTGTGGGGTTTCTTGTTGCTTTTCTTTTAAGTCTGTTACAAGTGTGGTGTACGTGAAAAAAGTAGGATTCATTCATCCCTGCAGGCAAAGTGGTGTAGCTTTACGTTCTTCCTATTCCTATGTGGCGACTGAGCTGAAGAGCGTTGGGGCGAGGGAAGGGTTTTATGCTTGTCAGAGGATTCTGGTGGTGCTGTTGCCATCTCTTACCCTTGGGCTAGTGTAGAAGGTGCAGATAGAATGATACAAAGGATGGCTGAGTTTATGAAGAAAGCTCCCAAAAAAAAAAAAAAAAAAAAAAAAANGGATAAAGCCAAACATGTAGCTGTTAATCAATGAGTTCATAGATGAGCTTATCTAGCAGCTAATAGCTATGCTTCAATACCTAAAAGCATTAATTGCTAATATACATGAATTACCAATAGCTTAAGGAAGGAAATTGTACTTTGTTTAGAGTGCGGTGTGTCTGTTCTTTCTCCTGAAGAAAATGTTGGCTTGAAAGTCTTTTCTAGAAAAGATCAAAAATCAAATATTTGAGGCACGTAGAGTTCTCTGAAAGTGAAACTGATATTTAGCACTATGGGTGGTTTGTAAATCTGTATTTGAGGCTGAAGCAAATTTTGTGCCAGTAAGAGTCCAAGTAGAACTAATTATTAAATTGTGTTTCATAAAACTCAGTGATGTCATGTGGCCATAAGAGGCTATTTTGATTGCCCCCCCTTATTTTCTGAAATGACAGAAGTAATTGTCATGATTGACATGAATTAGTAGGTACAAAACAGCATGTATGTATTTTTTCAAAGGAATGTAAAATTAAGCTCATGTTTCCTCTTTGGGGATTCTTTAGTATCTTTCAGCTCTGCTAGCCTGTTGTATTAAATCATGTAAGCCATTAGATCCCAGTCTTCCGTTTTATTTCAGAAATCTCTCTCTTAATGAATTCCATTATATGATGGTTGTATTGTTGGTCTATGTAAGACTAGTCGTTTAATCTGATGCTTGTGTTTGCAGAGGTTTTACAAAATGATGGAAATCATTGATGTTTGTCACCCTGTTGTTACTCCAAAGTCTTTTACATAACTCCTTTAAGTTACTATATTAAAAGCCCCAAAGTCTCAGGCACTTAATAAAAGGTTTGCTGCTACTTGTCCAATCATATTATGAAATCAGGCAGTATGTGGGCCATACTCTTAACATAAAATGTAGGGCTTTCTATAGTAAATTTATTTTCAGTGACCTCTTTCTTGGTGTGGTGTTAATGAGGAAATGTAACTATTAAAAAGCAAAGTCTTTGCTGCATTCATCCTCTCCAATATTTCAGGTTCAGAATCACTCACTGTCTGTCTTGCTTCCTTTCAGCTAGCGCTGTTGTTCTGTACAGCATTATTACCCATAGATTGTCTTGTTAGGTGGGTTATTATTAATTTCATCATCTCCCTCGAATCCTTTGCTGGAGGATGAAGGGGAGACGCTTCCTTAAGGTGATGCTTCTTGCCTGGAACAGCATTACGCCTTGTGCTAAACTTTAATCACACTTTTCCATGGAGGTATTTATTCAAGAAGCTGTTGGTCTTCTTTTCCAACTACCAGTTTTGGTATGTTTTTCTGACAAAGTTCTGCTGTTAGCCTGTAATTAATAAGCAAGGTACTTCACTGCTCTAAAACAAACATAGAACAAGACATTAATAAAAGCTTGATGGACAGATGTCTAATGAGCCTCATTACAAGAAGATGGGCTCTGTCCATGGCCTGCTGGACATCACGGAGACCCAGGATGCTGGGTGCAAGCGTCACTCTTGAGATCTGGTTGCACTCAGAGGGGAAGTCCCCAGGTCTGGCTACCCTCCAGGAGGAGTCAGCTCCAGCAAAGACGACCTCTGAACTGTACTAAACTCTCCCCTTATGCTATGGGATTAATTGAACTGTTGCCGTGTTTCCTCTGCCAGTTGTCAGCATCATCTTTCTTTTTGATTCAGCCAGAACTAGGCAATTTGGCAGTGGTGTTTTTTTTTTTTGTCAGAAGTTTGCCTATTGCCATCTTTTAAAGGTGTAGTGAAACTTAGCCAAATTTTAAGTCCTTGAGCATTGTCCAACTCAGGACTTCAAGGACTACACCAAATGTCTCCTGAAGCTGCTCTTCCTGCAGTTGCTGGGATGGTACGATGCTGGGCACAGGGGCATGTATCTGCAACAGCCCTATAGGTTTGGTGAGGATGTTCAGAAGTATGAGGCTTAGTTCTTAAAAGATATGATGGAGAACAGGGATTGGAATCAGCTGGTCAAGGGGTCTTGGGGGAAAGAGCAGTTTGAAACACGGAGAGAGACAAGAGGGGAGGATGAAAGGTAGGAGGTTGCAGTTTTAGATGTGTTTACTCATGCTATGAATATAGTAAAATTGTCAAGAAATACTCTGAGTAAAGAATGAAAAAACTTTTCACTTTCTGTAGAATACATTGAAACTTGCACAAGACCATCACAGCCAGTTTTATATTGTTGTATTTATCACATTTTGTCTTTTTGTTTTAATTATTTGTAAGAATTACTAAAGAGAGAAATAAAATATTGTAATTTCTGTTATCTAGGATAAGGCTTTATCCCATGATCTCAGATTTGCATTGGAAAATTACTGGGGATGTTTTTGTTTGTGGTTTGTGGTTTTTTTTTTTTTGGCTGAGTTTGAGTTGAAAAATTGGAGCCTGAAGTATAGATTCGTTCAAAATATATAAATAAATATTTAGTATATCAATTATTCTTCATAACAATCTTATTTTTAGAGATAGCTATCTATGATACTGCTTTAAAATAAGATGACTTCTCTAAGCCGAAATAGTGAATAATGCTTTTTACTGCTGTATTAAAATATTGTGTAACTTTCTATCCTGCAAACCTAACCTAATGTGCCGTTATAGGTTTATAAAGTGGAGTTTTATTCTGAGAGTTATAATTTTTTTTAGTTGGTAAGATGTAAAAAAGTAAGGGAAAACACAGTGTATCTTTCCCAGTTCTTGCTGACTCTTGTTGATCTGTGTGCGTGATCTTTGGGGAGTTCGCAATTGGAAGTGAAAATGCACAGCAGATTGGCTCAACCCATGTTGACTTCCTGCTGATGAAAGGAGACAGTCCCAGTCCTTCCTTCTTCCCTGCTGTGTATTTTCTTATCACTGTGAAGCATCTCTTGTTTCGTAGGACTTGAGTTGAACTGATTATATTAAACAACTTGTCAGAAGACTATGGCAGCACAAAACCTAAAAATAAAGTGGGCAATCTATGTTACTTTAGGGAGTTGGATTGACTCAGCTTGGTTTTGCCAAGTGCCAGGCTTAAGGAAAAGGGCTGGACTATGCGCTTGTGGCAGGTGAGTCAGGGTAGGTGCCTGTATTGGAAGAGGGATTAGCAGCAAGGTATTGCCTTGTCTTGGCAAAATGCATCCCTTTCACCCTCAGATTCTCTAGAGAAGGAGAATGAAAATTGGTTGTATTCCTGCCAGATTTTTTTTTAAGCTCAATTTTCTGCCCTGAAGCAATACAGCTGTTGCTGCAAGTGAGTAGCTGCCATTAAAAGATGAAGTTAGTAGTTACACCCTGCTTTTACTCTCCAGCTCTGGAGTAGCTGAGATGCATCTCTTCAGTACTTTGTAGTACTTTCTGAACTCCTTGCTGCTCCTGAGGAGGTCATTACACACAGTCTGAGAAACGTTTTTCTAGACTAGGGCTTTGGTTGTGTTATGCTTCTCTTACAATACCATTTAAAAGGACTAGAGTAGCGTAAAGGTAATTTTCAAGGGAAAAACAGCCCTTCCCCAACCTGGCCCTTGCTATACCACCTTCTCCTCAGCTTACTCTTTGATACTCTTGGCAAGCAGAAGGTGCAATTTTGCTTTCTGTGCTTGCAGAAGAGAGTAAGAGGCATAGCTTCAAATTCTGCCAAAGGTGGTGCATGACCTGTCTTTTTGAAATAAAAAAAAAAACCTTGAAAATTCATATGTTCTGAAAATAGCTTTTCTGTCTCGTGTTTAGAGTCTTTAAATTAATGTTAAATAGCCTGACGAGCTATACAGTGTTTCTCAGCTCTTCTGGCAAGAATGATCATACTTGTTCCTTTATATTTCTCATTGCCAGTCCTTCTCAATCAAAATTGTAGCTGAAAACTGTAGAGGTTTGATGAATCAGTTGCATGCTTCCTACTGTGCTTTGCAGACACAAGGGGAAAATGGACTTAATGAGTTGATAGTTGCTGTTTTATATGCATTAGGCATTATCACATTAATCTTAAATATTCCTAAGCCTACATTTGTAGATGTGTTGTCAAAACTAATTTCATTTTTTATTCTCTTTATTTCCTTTTTGGTTTTATATTAATGCAGTTATATTTTATTGTATATAGAATAGTTTAGGTTGGAAGGGACCTTAAAGATCATCTTGTTCCAACCCCCCTGCCATGGGCAGGGACACCTCCCACTAGACCAGGTTGCTCAAAGCCATACTGAATGTTTACTTTGAAAATAGCGTTCATACAGTGTAGGATGATCTGTAATCGGTTCTATAATAACTACTGTTGATCACTGTATTTTCTTTGGTATAGTCTTGATGATTTTTATTTGTAATTATTTCTATTATGTTACACTGCACTCAGTAATAGCAATCAATTATTAATGACGTAAACTTTGAGAGTGTAATGGGACAGAGAGCCTAAAGTGTGTAAGAGATTTATCTATTAAATGTAGTTAAGTGGGGCTGGGTGTCTTGCCAAAGGTCATATAAAGAATTTATGATCAAGGGAGTATAACACATTTTCCTCTTGTCCAGTTCTCATACTTGAATTACACAGTCACATTTCATGTGTATTTTCTACTGTTTTCCTTGTACTCCAGGTATTTGTTATGGAAATTAAGTCGTCAAGTACCACTTCTAGATGTTGGGCCTCTATAGTAGGAAAACAGTCCAATAAGTGTTTTGTTCTTGAAGTGTTGGTGTTTATATTTTAATAACACAGTTCTCTTTACAAACTGTTGTATTTTTCAGTAGTACTGCTTTTTTATTTGTGTATGTTTCCATCAATTTTGCTGTAAACATGAGATAATCTATTAGTTTAAAGCCTTGTTTAACACTCTTAACTAATTAAAATTTGGTTTGCGATTTATAATTAAACTGTATTGGAGTGTATTAGTCCCTCACCCTTTTATTTAGATCAGTGTGGTGTATTTAGACATATTTTTTTTGTTAAATAAGAGATTAGACTACCATAAATAGGAAAAATGTAAGGTAGTCTCATTGCTTGAAATCAGTGAGAGGATAAATAAAACTTCCTAGAAATTCATATATCCAGGCAGGCGTTTTTTCAAGCTGTATTTGGGGGAAAAAAAAAAGTGGACATGTGCAGAAACTGTGAGTACAATTAGCGTCAAGCAGATAAATCCAACTCTAATCCTGTTTACGCTCTACATCAGACAGATGTGCTGAGATTGATTTAGACAAGCCCTTGGCTTATAGTAATTTTTTTTAAAGTGCCATATATTCTGTTTTTGTTAGATCTGTGTTAAATGTTAAAAGCTGTTAGTTTTACTCTTCCTGACGCCTGTAACCTACTTTATACAGGTTCCCTCTCTGCTCTCATGATGACAGAGCAGCCTGGTAGAAGAGATTATCTTTATTCCTTGTAATTAAATTGACTTTTCTTTTTTTTTTTTTTCTTCGGATACAACAATGGGAAGTGGGTACTGAATTAAATAAATAGCATGATATCTAATAGATGTATACTTAAATCTCTTGGAAGAACAGATGGTACCCAATATCTTTCTAAGTAATGTGAGAGGACAGTTAATGTCCTGAAACAGCTAGCAATAACCAATATGATACTAGCAAAACAATAGGTTTTTTGAAGTTTAAAAAAGTGTCTGATCCAAGATATGCTTTATTTTTATAGTAAACTTGGTTGTTATCACATACTAGAAATATTTTATAAATTTAGATCATTACTTAAATTTTATTTATCTGAATCGTTTTATAAAACTTTACTGTATTTGCAATGATACTGTTTTTAGTAAAAATAGAAGATGAAAATGATAGAATGTGCCTAGGGACTTTTATGGATATTTCTTTTCAACTTGAGTAAAAATTGGCTGTCCTAATCCTACTAGCTAGTTCAGTATTTCCTTTACAGTTTAAAACTTGAGGATGATGCTTTTGTATGATTCAGTATTCCTACAGTTTATGTGCTTCTCCAAGCTGTAACTGGAGATGTATTCCAGTAGAACAACTAGAGTCAAACACTACTTTTGAAAGTGCAGTGCTGCCTAGTAAGAATGTATTATTTTAAATTTCAAAAGTTTTGACGTGCATCTGAGCAACACAAGAATTTGACAAATACAGAGTAAGAGGAAGATGTAAAAGCAAATAAAAATCTGGCTGAAATAGTAGCATGAAAAGAATAGACAAGACCTGGCTTATGACTAAATGTCATTCTATTCAAGCTAATGGGGGAATAAAAAGTGTTTTAACAGGCCTTCTTTTTACTTGATTTGTGCAGGACAAATAGGCTAATGTTTGTCATTTATTTGTGACGCATATGCATAAAATCAGCATTTACCCCCAGATGTTTTAGAAGAACAATCTAAAGTTTGAAAAAATCAAGATCTCTGATTTGGTAATGTTAGTATTAAGGTTGCTTGCACAATGTCCACTCACCCTTTGAGTCTATGCAAAATTATGGTTCAAATGGAATCGTACAATTGTTTTCCCCTCAGCACCCTGGTTTCATTCAGTGTATCTTGTAGAAAATACTTTTATAGCAATGATTACAGTACTTTAAGCTTTGTTTTGTTTTCTGTTTGTTGAGTTTCCTCCTGTTTATTTGCTGCACACTTCTGAAAATCTGCAATACAGACAATTTCCCGTGTGCTATCTCAGTGCACACAAACATTTACTTGTCACAGTATTCCTGCTAAGAATGGAATGATTTTAGTCCAATTTTACTCCTTAGTAACTGACATATGGAGAAATTAAGATGGTAAAATGTAACAAGTTATAAAAATATGTAGGAAGTATAATAAGGTCATGCTTCTACCTGCAGTAGGTTATTTGGTATGGAACAGGAAAAAATGGGTTGGTTGAGAATTGTCAGGAGAGGTAATACTGACTTAAGCTTCAGCTGTGTTAGCATTGCTGAGGTGCAGTCTTCCTGGATAGAAAGATGATCACTGCATAGTCTGGTTCAAGAGATGATGTTGAGAAATGCCAGCCTCAGTCTGTTACTAGGATTGACACAGGCTTGTTTATTTTTCTGCTCAGAAAAAGTACGGCACTCTGAAGCCCCCAGCTTCACGTGCTGTAGTGAAATCAGTGATAGGTGGTTTTGCAGTCTCATACCTGCAGTGCTGTCCATCTTCTCCAGGATGACAGTTGAAACGGTCTTTTGCAGCTTCTCCCAGGCACTTTAGAACATCATGCAGCAAATATTAATCAAACAGAACCTGTTATGGCTTTTGCCATTGAAAAACCACTTGAATGAGCTGTTGCTAGATTTGGAAAAGGTTTCTGGTTTCTAGAGTTTCTTGCCTTGGGCTGCAGAGGGACCTTTATTGGTCTAGCGTATCGGATGTGCTGTAATTACAAAGAAAGCAGGAAAACTTTTCACATCCAGAGTATCCGACACCTCCAGGAACGGTGACGTTTTACTGTCAGTCTGTGTAGCTGCCTTTGTTTTTGAGGAATCAGGTGTTTTACAGCTCAAGAGAGCAGAAGGAGGAGAAGCCTGTACCACAGTGGTTCAGTTGGTACATCTCCAAAAGGCATTTGGAATTAGTGTCACTGAAGTTATAGTGTCTGCAGCCACACTATCCGTGTCTATAACATTCCTGAGATAAGAAAACCTTCACTTAGTGTTCCAGCACGGATGCAAATCTCTTGTGGGGTGAGGGTCTAGAACTGTCACAAAAACTTTTGAAATTGTTTTTCTTTTACTTGTCTTCTAAAGTAAATTGGTAACTCGAAAATGAAAGATAAGATGGGTGACATGCTTTTGGTTTATTTTTCTATTTTTAACTATTTTCTGATGTGTTTCTAGTCTAAACCCAAAAGGCAGAAGGTGTATCAAGTGAAAAATACATTGAGCACATAGTCAGCTTGGGTCATAGCACACTTTCTGATCTATGATTTAGGAGAATACAAGTGCTATAATTGCTATGATTTAGGGAATACAATGAAGAATTTGTTTTTTGAATGCAAATAAAAGAAAAGTGGTGTTTGTTTTTTTTTTTTTTTTTTTNATTAAATAACCTCTTTGAATTCATGTTATTTGTATAGCTGGATACCTAACCTAAATACCAGAAAGTTGGTAAAATATAAGACTAGAGATTAAGGCAAATGATATGCAATGAGTTTCAATATAGGCATGAGCAGATGCAACAAGTGAAGCTAGAGATGAAGCCATAACAGTTTGGGTTTTTTTTTAAGATATTACTGCTAATCATATGAGAACACTGCTTTTTCTTTTTTTTTTCCCCTACAGGTGATTCCAGTATGGTTTTACAGGCTCAAGAGGAGATTATTGAAATGAAAGATGTATTTTCAGTAAAACTGAAACGTCGTCGTTTTGTAGGGCAGAAAAAAGGTGGTACTTTGTTGGGTATCACAATTTTTAAATGCTTGAATAAAGAAGAGAATAAACTAACAGACTGTGCTATTCATTTAAATAACTTAAGTGAAGATCATTGTCAATCATGGTTTAGACATCTAAAGGAAATTTTGAATGGTAAGCACTTAATTGGGGTTGATGTCATTATTATTTCAGACTTGTTTCTATTGGCAATACATACAGTTGAGTGAAGCCTAGAAAAACATTTTGCCTGTGGAAATTAAGACACACAGATATGAATATTATTGCTGGAAAATGTTTACTACTGAAGTTTTACATGGTGAATTGTAACATCTAGGAAAATGTCAATAATTGACTAATGCATCTGTAAAAATTAAACAAATTTATGCTATTTTTTGGAAGTGTTTTGGAAGAGGCTAAAAACAAGTAGCTTACTATATTCTGACTGAAGAGTCTTCTGGGAAATCTGTTTCTTAAAGAAATGAAATATATTGTTGATGGTTTCACTTGGAATTGCAGCACATCTAATGGTACTACAGATGTTGCAGTCCTGGGCACTCTTCAGGGACTTCCGAGTGACTGTTTAGGAGCTCCCACTTGAGACCCGCAGATTCTTTAAGAGACTAATGGGAGAGGCTTTCCTCTTCTTCATAAATTCACAGGTGGAAGTGCTCTTAAGGTTTTGTAGGACTCTTACTGTGTAATTTTATACAAAATGTATGTACACTAGCTGGTGATGAGAGGCAATTCTTCATTTTAAAAATACCTTTCTGTGTTTTCCTGGGCTAATGCCAATTTCAGGATGCTTTGTTTAGTGTTTAAAGTTTAAGGATAGTTGCTTTTTTTTCATGGAGGCTGTATCAAAATTAAGAAAAAAATATTTACCATTTAGGGAAAAATGTAACAAACCAAAGCCTTTCACTGTAGTTTAATACTATTAACATTGGAAAGACACAGAATATAGCACACTCATGATTTAAAAAAAAAAAAACAACAAAAAACAAAACAAAACAAAAAAAACCCCAAAAAACCACAAACCAAACTCTCTGATTTAGCTCCAAAATGTGTCTCTGTTTACAGACTATAGCAAATGAGTTTGTTTATTATGGAAGAAAAACAATCCATCTTGTAACAGCTGAATTGTTAATACTGAGCCAGATTACAGAATTCAAATCTTACACATCTGCAGTGCTTGTAATAACACTTTCAATAGTGATTTATAGTTTACTTCTACTAAAGTGACTTTGTCAAAAGCAGACATTAGAGAAAGTAAAATAATATGAGTTATTAACAGTGCATTCTTACACTGTGTGCTTAGAATATGCTTTGGATTTTCCAAATAAAAGTGCCTTCCCTTGCCCCTTTTTGAAAGACTTGATTACGAAATACCTAAATCTGCAGAAGTGCCAAGATTCTTGCAGATCTCCAGCTACCCATAAAGGCAGGGACATCTGCATAGGGAGTAAATGTCGGTTTTGTTCCCAGATTACCCTCCATCCATCAGGAGCAGTGATACCATATGTTCACAGGAAAAAAGCTGCAGTATCTCCTGCTCAGGTTGTCTTGACTTTCGAGGTGAAGTCTCTGTTTTATAGCTTTGTAATTGGAAGCTACCTGAACCTGAAAAAAAGCACTGTGTGCAATGTTGCTGTTTCTAGTTCTTCCTTCAGCTTCAGTCTGTCTCCAGAAGCTCAAACCTTGCACAGATCTTTCTTGATCTGTAATCCTTACATTTTTCTCCTTTCCTTGTAGTGCAGGAACAATCAGGACTCAGGGGGTGGGGGTGGAGGACACACGGATGGGACACAAAGATGGGACACACAACAACAACAACCAAACCCAAGCCCCAAAATATCATTTACTAATGTGTGTATTGTTTTAAGTTCTGTAATTGCAATAAAACTGGTTCTACGCTGTTACATTTTGAAGACTGAGGGGATATTCAAGCTGCATTTCTATCGAGAAAATCAGCAAAAAAGCAGCGGCATTTTTGCATTTAGTGTGGCAGAGACACATTATCATTAATTTAAACAGTGATGGTATAGTAATGGTTTAAATCAGAAACAAAAGTCTTATTTAAAATGTACTGAACATTAGCAAGAAGTTCCCAGTGGGATTCAAGTCTGGACTAAAAGTATAAAGTGCAGATAAGTTCTGTTGATTCCTCACTAACTGAAATCTCAACAGGGACAGTGATGTATCTGTGTTTGAAACAGTGATGAATTTTCATAGTTTTTGCCACAGCTTGTTTTCACGATAGTGCTTGTGACATCTGTGTTAATGAACTCATATTGGCTTCTTTGGCTTCTTTATGGTTTTCTTATGAACTGCAGGATAAAGTTAAAATTTAATCCTTCTAAAATAGTCAAAATTTAAGTGTATGTATCTCTTTTTTTTTTCCTAATCTATCTGATCACAAAGTAAATTTTCATTAACTGCTGCATTATTTATTTGAAGGCTTTTTACTACTTCTAGGTTGGAGCAAATTAAAAGCAGGTGACTTACCAAAGTAGAGTGTATATATGTTTGGGTATGGCTATTGGTAAACATGTACTTTCATTTGTCAGAATCGCTAAATATTATGAAAAGGTGTTGCTCCTTTGAAAATAAATGCAATTTCTATTTGTTTACCTTAGTCTGACAAGTTTTTAGATTTTTATGCATATATAGTAATTTAAGGAACAACAATAGCAAGTTTATCAGTGATGACATGAGCTAGAGTTTTATCTGGATATTTGTTCTAGTGAAGATTTCATTTTTTTCTGAAACACCATGTATGGTTTCCCTTTTACTGAGCATTTTGTGTCTGACATGAATGTTTTTTGCATGGTTTTTCTTTTTTTCCTGTTCATCCTTACTGTCTTCATAGTGAGTATCCTTTGTTGCTTTGGATTTGTGTTCAGAGTACTTCAATTTAAAGTTTAACTAGGCTATAATTTTTTATGAAGCCTGTCATCATATAAGTGAGCACGCAGATATAATATAGCTATTTAGAGTTTAGTTACTGTGGCTGCTAAGAATGTCTTTTTGTGTGTGTGTGTGTGACAGGGTAACAAAACACATGTACTACCATCTTCCCACTTTTAAATAAGTTCTTATTTTCTGCGTAACGTTGCTGCTGTTCATATGCATGCCAGCTAGATATGAAGAACTTGCTCAATGTTATGGTGTTCAGGAAAATTGATCTTCTGTATATTGCATATTTATTAAACTTACGTAAAACAACCACTGCCTTCTTAAAGCGTGCACCTATGGAGCCTTGGTTCTGGACTGGCTCCTGGAAAGCCCCAAATGGCAGCTTAGACAGATTGTAGTATGCTGCTGATCTCACGTCAGACCTATTGTACACCTGACTCTCAGTGATTTCGATTTATACATTCGCATCTTTTTGTACTGGACTTACAGGCATGTACAGTGGACATACCTTGTCAGTGGAATTCACTGTTTAACTTAAAATCCTCTGTGTATGCAAATGCCCAGTGTTACTTAAAGGGTTGATAGCCCCAGAAATGAGAGAAAATGCATAATTATCAAAGAGAAAATGCATAATTATCAATGCTTATCCTTTTATTTATTTTTTTTAGCAAGATAAGACATTTTTAATAAAAGTTGATTTGAAAAAGTTTTACTTAAAAACTCTGTAAACTGTCAGAAGACAGTAAATATGGTTAAGAATAAATGAAAAAGTAGCAAAAAAATGCATGAAGTGCACTTTATTTTTATCTACTCCTCTGTAGTATCTCTCACAGTGGGACTTGATGTGAATGTCTGAAACTTCATGCATGACGTTTTAATTAAACCATTAATGTTAAACATTAACTTTGCTTAGTTAATATTAACAGTGGTGTCTCCATAGTTACATTAGCAAATCTGTCTCATATTCTTATTTTTCCTCATGTATAATATTCTTACTGTTGTATAGAGTATTTATAAATGTATGCAATAATGACATGATTCCAGGCTCTTAACTTTTGTAACATAAACCCATTTTCATAAAGCTAAGAACTGAAAGCAGCACAGATGTATGTCTGAGTATAGCGTCTCTGCTGCCCTATGAGCCTTTGTTTTCAGAACACCCTGATTGACCCACCACCCTTCATGGTTCACTGATTCACTTGATAGATCAAGTTTAAACTAGTGCATATTAGCACATTTGTTAGTACTAGAGGAACAGTTGGCCTTCCTGCTTTAGGCTGCTGGTTCGTTTCAAATGGAGCAGCCACGGAAAACAATAACAGAATACCAGTTAGGAGAACACCAAAAGGCTGACAGACTGACATCAGTTGCAGACTGCAGTAAATGAGATAGATTGATTCATTCATATAGATGTCGTTTAAAGAAAATTAAAAGATTACTATTATTTAAAAAATACTTTAAAGAAAGTTTCACTATACAGTTGTGTGAAAGTGTAATTTTTGACATTGGATATTCTTTCATTTAACTCAGTTGTTTGGTGTTTTATAACATGTCCAGTTAATAATAATAATGATAAATAATAATTTTTGTCACGATCATCCTTTCGTGTCAGTTGGCAATCATTTGGCACAAACAAAACCACATCAGTAGTGTACCATATCTCTGCTCAAATGCCTTGTTTGTGGTGCCTATTTCTATAAATAAAATAGTTTACCTCTCTAAAAAAGTAAATTGATATTCAAGTAGTCATAAAGGGAATATTCTAACACTTTTATCTTGTGAATTCATTTGGTTCTTGAGAAATCTTCCTAGGATTTATGTATTAACTCTGATCTACTTTTCAACAATGACCTAATATATATGACCAGAAATACAGTTCCTGGTTTAGAATCATTTAATGAATGAATTTTTGGTTTAAAAAAAACAACAACCCCAAACTGAAACAAAAAAAAAAAAAACCAAACCAAAAATGCAACTGTTTCCTTAAAAAACTAGGCTTTTTTTTCTCCATGAATTGAAAAGTCTGTATTCTTTTGCCTGCTTTTAAAACTTTATATTGCCACCTAGGGCTTAAATATTTACACTTAAAACTCAAAAACCATGTAAGTGAGATACCAATGTTTGCTTTTTTCCCTTCAGTTTTCTCCTAATGGTGGTTCAGCAGTATTGTAACTCGCACTGTTGGGTAACAGAATTTATGATGCTTCATCACCTTTCTCTACTTATACAAGTTCTCTACTTTGCTATTCTTTCCCTCTGCTTCATGCATTATATTTTAATGTATATTAAGTTTAAAGCTTTATTAAGCTTTACTCAGAAATCAAAGACTCTGTAGTCAGTTTTTACAGTTTTGTGGCTCTGGGTGTTGGTGGGGGTTGAGCATTTAGGGCCAGCTGATCGCATGTAGATCTCTTGTAGAGAAGATAAGAAATATTACAGCATATTTATCAATGTGGCTAAATATTTTATTTTTTTTTTTTAAATTGGGAGTCCTTATTCTTGTAGTTTTCAATTTAATTTCTGTTGGCACTTTAGGCAAAATTATCAAGTCACAGAAATTAGTTTTTTGGCCTTAATATTTTTATGATTTCTAAAAGACCACAACAATACCAGATAGTGGATTTCCATTAATTGTCTTGTATAACGATTATTACAATGTCTTTATGATGATGATTTATGTGTTTTAATAGTCTTTGGGAACTTTTGTATAGTCTTCCATATTTCTGTGGTAATTCCTATGATTGGAAATTACACTACAGTACATATCTGCAGTGCTTGTTTCTGCTTCCAGAGAATCAAGAATAATTTAGATTGGAATTAACCTCTGGAAATTATCTATTCCAGCTTCCTGCTCAGAGCGGGTGAGTTTCTAAACAAGATCAGGTTGCTAAGAGCCATGTCCAGATAAGTTTTGGAAATCTCTACAGATGGCCATTCCACAGCCTCTCTGGGCAACATGATCCGTGGTTTAACTGCCCTCATTGTGAAGAGTGTTTTTCTTTATTTCAGATTGGAATATTCCTTGTTGCAACTTATGTCTGTTGCCTTTTTGTTGTTGCCACCCACAAGAAGTCTGGCTTGGTGGTCTTTGTTGCTTCCACAGGAGATACTTAAGGACATCATTTTGGTAGATTATCTTCTTAAGGCTATCCAAAGCCAGCTACCTCTGCCTCTTGTGTGTGGCCCTGTTTCAGCCCCTTGTTGTCACAGTCCTCCGTTGGACTCACTCCACTTTATCAGCCTTGTGCTGGAGCCCTAAATTTGGATGCAGTTTTTGAGAGTCAGGCTCAAAAATGTTGAATCCAAGGGCATAGTGATATCCTTTGAACGGCTGATTGTCCTCTTGTTAGTGCAACCCAGTAAGCAGTTGGCCTTCATGGCATCAGTGGCACAGTTTACTCCTGTTCCAGCTCCCTGTCCATCAGGAACTTCAGATTCTCTCTAAAGAGGTGCTACACAGTTGGTCAATCCCCAGCCTGCACTGATAGGGTTTTGCCAGGCCGGGTGCTGGACTTCATGTTTGTTTTTATTGAACATCATGAGGCTTTTGTCAAACCTTAGTTGTAGCTAATCAAGGTCCTTGTGAATGGCAGCCCTGCCCTCCAGCACATCTGCTGGCCTCACCAAGTTCCCCGTTTGCTTTTTATCTCCTTTTTAAAGGAGATGATAGATACTTTTGAATATAGGTACTAAAGCTTATTGCTGAAGACGTTCAGGATTCATCAGGCGTTAAGGATTCATCAGGATTAATTTGCCATGCAATGACATGGCACTGTGTGTAACATTTTGCCATAAATATAATTAGTAATCTTGTTTTTTATGTATGCTTTCAGGTTATAGCAGCAATTTGCTTCAGTATCTAAGAAATCTTTTCAGATTTACTAACACAAACTGGATAAAGTACTAGTTTTCATTTACAGATTCTCTGATGTGTTTAAATAAGTGAAAAAATAATCTATGCGATTTTTATAATTGTTATGGTTTGAGCTTAAGGAATACTTTCCCCTTTGATGCTGAAATAGTAATTAGCTATAATTTCTCTGAGGAATTGTTTCTGGTCAGGTGTTGAGGTAGAGTAGGTGGGAAGAGCTTCAGAAAGTCTCAGCTGACGTTCTGAAGGCACACGCGGCTGTAAAAATTGAAGTAGTGCTCTACATGGGGCAGGAAAACAGACTTTCACTCTTGTTTCCTTTTGGAGTTGTGGCCTACTACTGGTTTTGTTCTTGAATGTTGAAAGCAGGGTACTTGCCAGATAGTCTAGCTTTCACTTGGCTAAGAAAGTGATAGTGTAAGCTGATACTAAAAGAAAATTTAGAATTTATAAATGTATTTATTGAATACAAAATTGTTCAAATCATATATTTTAAAAAAACTACCAAAGAAACAGCAGTATGGCATGCCACCAGTTGCTTTTTGTAACAAACCAACCTCACTGAATCGTGGCAATTGTAGGAATTCTAGAAAAGAGAACTTGAAAAGTAATGTTATTGTTTCAGCATGAATTATTTACTATGCCACAAAATGCCATATTCCAAATAATAAAATTACTTAATGGGATCAATGTGCAAGACAGGGTACTGTTTGCATAGCAGTATTTCTCAGTGGTGTTTGTTCAGAGTTTGTTACTTTGAAGATCTAAATGTAACTTTTAAAAAAATACAATGAACAATAGTTCTTAGATTTCTGAATGATATTACCAGGTTTTCTATTTCTTTGTATTTCTTCAGACTTCTTTCAAGGTGGGGGAATTTCCTTTGCACTGTTTGATTTGCAGTCTCAGAAAACAAAAGTATTGGATTGTAGTATCAGATTTGTTGGGTGTTATTGTCATATGTCTGCTGGGAGTGTTTCATATTAAATTCCAAAAAGGATATGTTTTGATGTTTGGTTTGGTTTTGGTTTTGTGTTTTGTTTTGTTTTGTTTTTTTTTGTTGCCCAATCTTTGTATCTTCTCCACATTCACCCTGCTCCTCTATCAGGCTTTAACTAGGTTATGACACATACCTTTTTTTTTTTTTTTTTNTTTTTTCTGGTTCCTACAATGTTTTGGTTAGTGTGTGATTCATTTCTACTGTTTATTAGCTGTACAGAGAAAAGAAATCATTACTGTAATTAAATAGTGTAAATAAATTAAATACTGTAAATATATAGTGCACATCCAAGAACAAATTGAGACTTTTTTTAGACTATGATTTACTTATCCTGTTAAAGTACTGTAATGGTTGTAATATTAAAAATTCATTTAAGCTGTAAAGATAGCTGGGCTGTGTGTAATCTTAAATGTTTTATGTTTTCTTTTAGGCTTTCAAAATAGACCAAAATCCTTAAAAGTGTTTGTTAATCCAAGCAGCCACAAAAGAGAAGCCACTCATGTTTATTATGAACAAGTTGCACCTCTTTTTAAGCTTGCTGACATCAAAACTGATGTCACAGGTAAGTTGCCTCAAAAGCATAGTTTAATCCTATGTGAAACTGGCATTTAAGCATGCAAGACAACTTGAATTTACTGCTAATCCTTATTGGCTTTGCCTGCAAGTAGTGCATTTGGAACGGTAGTTAATACAATACAATATATTTTTATTTTGTCAAAAAATGTTTTAGTAGTTCTGTTATTCATTGAATGTTTTTCCCCTACAGCTATGAATACTAGTAATATATTTTTTTGTATTTTTTCAAGCAAGCATTCTATAAAAAGAAATTTTTATAATGTCTTTTATAAACAGCATTTAATGTCTGACACTCTTGTATGTGCTCGCTAAGAGTTGTTCCTGCATTCTGACAAACGCATATCCTTAAATATGACTTCTTTTCTGAGAACATCTATTGGCCTGACATCATAAGAGGGGCTTATCCGAAGGACACATTATTTCTGGATTCTGACTCAGTTTCAGGGATGACCTGGAAGCCTAAGTGATTAAGTTCTGTGATGACAAGGGCAGCTCTCACGAGGCACATGGGCATGACCTGGTGTCTGGAGAACCTGAAGATACAACTTTAATGTTGTAGTGATGCTGCCTTCTGCTCAACAGTGGGTTCCTGATTGCAGGTTTGGGTTTAAGGCCCCAGTTTCTGCCAGCGTTCTGCTTTATGTCCTGAATTTGCCCTTTGGCTGTTTCATTTGATTGACTTTTTATAAGAAATCGAACAGTACATTTTCTTAAAGCGGTAAAATATTAATGATCTGGTCATTACTTCTACCCCCATGTGTGACAAGACCAAAACTTAATGCTGCATCAAATTTGGTCCCAAAACCCACCCAAGACTCCAGAGAAATTATATTAGTATTTCCCATTCCAAATAATTTTTTATCCATAGTATTACAATTCCCTTTAATACACTGCTGATTCTTGATTGTGCGTTTCATACCCACATGAAGTGTAAACTCTGGTGCAAGATATTTTAACACCTGTGGCTTTTGTGATTGGCTTGCAAAATAATCAGTTCCAGCTCAAGCAATTTATGAGACAGAGGGCTCATCCTACAGTTGTCCCTTAAACTTCTTGTGAAGTCATGAGTAGTTCAGGTTGTAGGACAAAAATAATTCTGAGCAAATCTAATCTAGGCATGAGGATATAATAACGCAATAAGTGTTTATATATGAGATTTATCTTGCTAATTTTATTACCTGTATCTATGTATTTTTAAATTACTTAGCCCAAAATTTAAAGTAAAATCAATTGAAGATTAAAGATGCATGAGAATAAGTGTGAAAAAGTTTGACTGTGTTAGAATTCTGTGATGATAATTTCTTAACTTCCCTTTGTTGATAAGGGAATACCAGCAGCTTTATATAAGTTTTGATTCTCACAGACATATTTTTCACCTGCAAGGCATAGACGATAGTGTAAACAGATTAGTGATAATGCTGTCTCAGAAGTTGAACTTAGCCTGTTTGGTCACAATTTTTTAAAATAAGTTTTTGTTGTTGTTGTTGTCATGCGAACCTTAGAGATAACTGACTGTCATATTGTTAAATTAGTTATTACTTTACTTTAAGCAAGTATTTAAAGAAAATTACCTTTTTAAGATTTTATTCCTTATACTGGTTAGTGTTTCTTTTATCTTTACTGTGAACATAATCTTGTTTGTTAGACTGTATTAAAGGCAGCATTATCATTAACCTGTGTAAGATTACATTTTTAGCTATGTAATGTCACCTGGAATCCTAAACTAATAAGCTTATCTGTGTCAATAGTTTTTTAGATTAATTAATAGAATTTAATATAAGCTATGAATATAATTTGCAGTGGTTTTAAAAACATTTTTCGTAATTGAATAAAAACAGTTTATAGTGCACTTCTTTATTATTTTTCTTTTAAATTTTGGAAAAATAAACTTCTTGTTATAGCCAGATAAATGTTTAATGGCTTATCCTTAAAACAAGGTTATTTTGACAATGTCCAAATACTATTGTGCTTATTAGCTGCCTAACACTCCTCCTACAGGCAAAATGAGAAAACTACATTGCAGTTTTAAATACAAGTAGAGAAATAAATAATTAAGTACTAAGTATTTAAAAAAATAAGGGAGGGTGGGGGTGGAGGGTGCTGAGTGAAAGTCCTGTCTACTGGTACCATCTTCTAATAAAACTAAGTGCCTTATTTCAAGTAAATTGAACAGGCTTTTTTTTCCTCCCATAATTGTTTTGGATTTTGTGCGGTTGGAGTCTGCATCTTGCTGTTACAGGTTTTTTGAAACATGGCCAATATTTACATACATAGTGGTGTACAAAGGTGTATTTGGTAGTAAAAGTTGAAGGCTTTTGTACAATTTTTACACTGAAAATAGTTTACTTTTAGTCTCTTCACATACACATATTTAAAGCTTAAAATTCATTGTAGACAAAGATCTTATAGCAAACTTGAACCTCTGAAGTGACTTCCAGTGCATACACAATACAATACAATACTTGCAGGTTACTAAAAACAAAAAAAAAAACACCAAAAAACCCAACAAACTGTGACAGTGGAATGCTGAAAGACAGAGCTCTCCTCATATTTTGGTATTTTGGTCTCCTATTTTGGTAGCTGTCTATTGCTTCCTACCTGATGAAGCTTGCCAGATCTTATTCTTCATTGTAACTCCTGTTGGAATAAACTTTTTATTTATTTAGAAGCTTGGAGTGGAGGTATTCTCTCCTGCTCAGGGATATACAGCAGTCAAAAGGCATGTATGTAGATAAGTGGGTTCTGAAATAGCATTTACTTTCTCCAGTTATCGCTAAATTTGGTAGGGTTTTCTGTTTTTTGCCAAACTACTTTGCATACTACAGATGTTTTAATTTTAGTGAAATTAACCACAGGTCGTAAGGAGTGAATTGTGTTTTGCTGCTTTTGGGGGTTATTTTTGTTACACGGAATAAACAAATCTCTGAAGTGTTTAGTGCAGTAGAAAGTGGGAATTAGCAAATTTAAACTGAAACAGTACTTTAACTGTAGCTAAGGCTAAGCAATACTTAAAAATTGGTCTTTATACAGTCTTTTAAGAGTTTGGCAAGCTTGAGTGTTGCAGCTGGGATGCGGCTGTTAGGGAAAGAACGGTGACTCTTCTAAAAATCCAGTTCAACAAAAGCTCGCTCCACCTTTGGGATACCTACAAGTACTGGCAAATAGTGATATATGGAGGTAGTATTTTAGAAATATATTATTATCTTGCAAAATCTTACGCATACTAAAGAAAAGTAAATAACGGTAACCCCAGAAGACTCCTAGTTTGTCTTACTTCTCTTCCTAGTTTTGACTCTTCTGCTTCTGTTTATGCACAATTACAAGCTGGATGTTTAGGCAAAAACAACAGCATTCCCCACATCCCCATTTTTAGGGCGGAATCACAAAGGAAAAAAGAGTGATCGAGAACTGGACAAGTAACGTTGGTTTAAACTTACTATACAGTAAATAACATTATTTTTTTATCCATTGTCAACACCAGTTAATCTGTTGTTATCATTAGCAGTTTTAATCCTATTGACATTAGTCTGTGACAGGAGAGCCAGTATTTATGCATGTCGTATGGAAGTGTCCCACGTTTTGAAGTGTTGAACTAATGATATGTTGCTTTTTCTATATGCAGGGGCTGAACCCTTAGTTTCTTGTTGACTGTGTGAGATAGGGTGTTACGATGTTGTGGAGTGTGTGTGACTTTGTTCAAATGAGGTACACTGTCAGTGCCCTTCTTTCAGAATGCTATTACTTGAAACTTCATGCATACTGGAATTTACAAGTTGGGAACAAAATGTCCTTGAAAAAGGAAAATTTTTTCAATTATGCGTTAGAAATGGTTGGAAACAGCAATAAATAATATTTTTGTGATAATATTTTTGCCAAATATGTAATCTGAATCCTTATCAAACAGTGAAAGAAGCTCTTTCCTCCTCTTACCAAAATTTATTGTGTGGGTTTTTTTGGTTTTGTGTTTGGTTTTGCCTTTTTTTCCCCTGAATTGGAACAGAACCAAATATTCAAACATCTAGCTTATTTCTGCCTATCAGACTGACTTTTATGTGTCCCTCTGGAGGTTGTCAGGCCTGCAGAAAACTTTTTAGACATGGTCGTCTTATGTCTGTGTTGGATTTTTTCAATTGTTTTCTACTTGGTTGATTTTCTATCTGTTCTCATTAAGTTTTTCCTGGAAACTTCGTTTTTTCATTACCTTTTTGTTACAGTGTTTCAAAACAGATGCTGTGTACCTCTGTCATTCTCTCATCAAATTTTAAATTTCTTGGAATTATGCCCAGTGTTAAGCCTTGCAGTAGTCCTCCTATATAATTTCCAAATTTAAGCTGTTAGATGCAAAGAGGATGGAGTCTCCATCAATCTGGCTAACACTAGTCATTTTTACTACTTTTATTGATTTCTCTGTAGACATGAGTCCTCTTTATTTTCATGTCCTTGTTCTTTGAGTGAATTAATTTTGTAATAGTAAACGTAGCTTACATACATTACCTTAGGAAACCACTGAGCATGTTTTCCTTTACAAAATAAAATCTTATTTACTGTATCATTTTAATTAGACTGTACTCATAACTTTCTAAATGTCATCATGTTAATTTAAAAAGGCATGTAGCCTGGTAACCAACTGTGTGTTTTCATGCGAAGAGTTTCTTTCACAGTTAAGCAATGGTAAGATATTTGAGCCTTTCTGCATTTTTGCTTGATGCATAGTTTTATTGGTCACTTTTTTCACAATCTACACATAATGATAAAAGGATGGTTCCCATCAGTAAAAGCAAACCTGAGTACAGTATCTTAAATATTGTGCTCTGATCTTCCAGAAGAGGTCCTGCATGAAAGTAAATTCTGTAAATAATTTCTGAAAGCTATTATAGTGATAGATATTTCTGTAGCGAAATGATAATTCTCTGCTTTTGATATAATCAAAATAACTCTAGATTTTAATTAAGAATTTCCAAAACATCAAGCACTAGAACTTTGCTAATACTGCTTGGGAGATTTTGAAGTTGTGTGCTGATATACAGTTGTTTAGTGTGAAGTGTAAAAATTTTATCACTCTTACTTTTTTTTTTTTTTTAAATAAAGCTATATATACACCCATTTGTATGTGTGTGCATATACAGGGAGAGAGAGAGGTGTTCTCAGTTCTCGGAAGCAGCACATGAATAGTCTGTAGAAATACGGTTATAACAGGTACAGATACGGAATGATTGTTTTAGACACCAAGACTAATAATTTTAACAGTGTTTAGAAACACTGGAGAAAAGCCTTGAACTATGCTAGCACCAGGGAGAGACAAGCATGAAAGATTAATGTAATTTTGCATATAATGATGCACATTCTTACACAAAAAATCCATCTGCAAGTGTCATGTCAGTCAGCAAAAATCTTTGATGGGTGGCTGCAGCTGGGCTGTCTCTTCTGGCAAAGCTGGCCTAGAAAATGCTAAATGTAGTTATGATGCTTTGTGCCATCTGTAGTATGCCAGTTTATCCTGTCTTCACTGGCATTTACAGTACTATATAGGGTATCAGCAAACACAGAGACATCAATGTAGAGTGACAGATTCATTTCCTCCAGAGGCTATGAACTCTGGTGTATACTTGTGCCACCTTCCTCTGTGTGTTATATTCTGTTGTCACTGGTATTTGGCTTGATTTCATACTTCTGTGTTTAACTCCTCATATTTTTTGATTTAGCAATTTGCATATCCTAACACAAAGGCAATTAAATTTGATTGATACTGAAATAATTCAGTCTTAACTGAGGATATGCTTACATTTTCCTGAAGTTTACCAACTGTGTCAATGCTAAAACTTGCATTTTGATGCAACAAACATATTCGCTAATTCTCTGAATTTAAATGCGCTAAATAGCCATGTGTCTGATGGCAGCTGAGTTTTCATGTAACGGTAAAACATGCCTTCTCATACTTTTAATGCATTTAATGATTGAAAAAAAAAAAAATCTGAACTGAATTACTCTATGTTCCTTAGGTTTGAAGGGAAAAAAATTAAAAAAACTCTTAAATTATCTAATCTTCTGATAATTAAATAATGTTATTTTCCACAGTAACTGAATATGAAGGACATGCTCTCTCAGTTCTTAAAGAATGTGAACTCCAGGCATTTGATGGGTAAGTTGGTTGGTGATGATTAATGTTAGTAAACCTCAGTGCACTAGTTTTTGTTTGTATTCCATCCAAAACTATGCTAGTAGGTATTTCATGAGTTACTCTGCTTCACATATATATTAAGCCTTAGAAAATCAGTTCTCATTAGACACTTTGTTTTTTGTTATTTACTGACAATAGTTATGTGGTTTAGATTCCTAAATAACGGTAAATAAATATAAAGCTTTCTTAAATATGCTTCATGAAAGCCTCAGCCACTGTATTTGCAAGACAGGCACAAGTGCCTTGTATTTCACTCTTATCCATTCAAATGGTTCGTAAGGAGAACATTTTATCTAAAAGTAACTTGAATGATTTTTCCATTAAAAAAAAAACGAAACCAAACATTCAAACTTACTTGAACTCAAGAGTGAAAATGCTTGTTCAATCATTTTTAAAGACCTTGCTATGGGGATTAATCCTGCAATCTTTGGTATTCTTACTTTAACCATTCAATAATAAGATTCAATAATACATAAGAATAGTTTTGCATACTGTGGAAGTCTTAGAGCATTCTTACAATTTGTATTGGAATATGCAGTGAGCCATACAAGAAGGCTTAAGTAGTGTTTTATAGTTTAATAAATTTCTATTGGTTCTAGAAACTGTATGTATTCCAGATTCTGAGGATAATTTCTTTCCAATTAAGACATGCCTTTTGGGGTGCTAGCTGGGGAACCAGTTTGTACTGGGAAGCACATATGAAGACAGAGAAGAAAAAGCCTGGGTTGTATCTTCTTGCACAAACCCCTTCTACTCTGAGTTGCATTTGAGTTGTTTCATCTTTGATCTTTGGGTAGGGTCACTGGAGGACTTCCCCTATAAGACTTCTCTCCAGTAGCCAGAACGAAGGGCAAATAGGAACAGAAGAAGCTGGAAGAAAATAACCCTTAAGTCGATATGATGCTAGGAGTTCTGAGGTGAAAAGAACCCTGTCCTTTCTAAGTGAGCTGTTTAAGTGTTGGGTTGGGGTTTTTTTTGGGTTTTTTTTTTTTTTTTTNCTCATGTGGAAATTAGCTTTTTTTTTTATCAGAGGTTATAAGCAAAAATGAAATTTCTGAAGTCTTTGAAAAATGAGTTTTATAACTTCTCACATAGCCTGGCCTCCATCTTTGTACTCATTCAATAAAGCACAATACAGAAAAACATCCTATTAAATAGCTAACTTGGGATGCTTTTTGATATAAGATCATAGGGAAGATGAGTTGCAAGGGTAACTCTTTACACTGATGTACATAGAGATACCTTAACTGCTATTTTCAAGTAAAATCTACAGAGGCTGATAGGATGAGGTCAGCATTTGTATCATGCTAAAGGACTAATACTTTGAAAAAGCAAGCTACAAAACATCACTAGTCTCTCTCTTCTCCATTATCTTTAGAGTTGATTTTAAGAACAGGAAGAGAATATTTGAAATTGGGATTTTCTTTTTCAAATTGTTTAAAGGCTTATGGCATACTTTTGGTTATGTTCCTGTGAAGTCCTTTGTGACTTCCTCATTGCTGTCTAGCCTAAGAAATTTTGCCATAGATACAAATATCTTATAGGCCTCCAAAACCACCTCAGTGTTTCCCAAATAAAATTTTAATTACAATTTTGGTTTATTGAAAATTAAACCTGAAAATGCGTGGGATCTGGTTTGAATTGAAAATTAACTCCACAACAGTGAAATTGTCCTACTGATGAAAAATCATGCTTTTAGCAATTCTAGCAGCCACCTGACATAATATCTTTTCACTATTTCCATTAAATCTTGAGAATTTTTAATTGTGTATTGAGCAGCATTGCTTGTGATTTGGCAGGTTTCAGTTCTTTACTGTTCTGCCCTGGCTTCCTCTCCAGTTTTGTTCCAGTCAGATACCATCTCTGTCACTTAGTTCCCTGTTCAGAAAATACACTAGCACTTCTGTACCTCCTTTAAGGTGCAGAAGGCACTGTATGTGGTGGTAAGAGGTGAGGTAGGTTTTGTGCTCTTCCTACATGGCAGAGCTCATGTAGACCTGATCTGTGTTGCCCAAGCTCGGAAGCGACTGGAGATGGGTTAGGTGTGGACTGAAGGCCGTGCCTGCATCCATTGGTCTGCTGCTCTAACTCAGCTCGTGCTTTTCAAGTGTTGCCTATTTCATAGAATCATAGAATGGTTTAGTTTGGAAAGGACCTTGAAGGTCATTGAGTTCCAACCCCCCTGCCATAGGCAGGGACACCACCCACTAGACCAGGTTGCCCAAGGCCACATCCAGCCTGGCCTTGAACACCTCCAGGGGTGGGGCCTCAACAACCTCTCTGGGCAACCTGTTCCAGTGCCTTACCACCCTCAAAGTGAAAAACTTCTTCCTAATGTTCAATCTAAACCTGCCCTCTTCCAGTTTGAAGCCATTCCCCCTCATCCTATCACTACATGCCCTAGTAAAAAGTCCTTCCCCAGCTCTCCTGTAGGCCCCCTTTAGGTACTGGAAGGCCGCAATAAGATCTCCCCGGAGCCTTCTCTTCTCCAGGCTGAACAGCCCCAACTCTTTCAGCCTCTCCTCATCGGAGAGGTGCTCCAGCCCTCGGATCATCCTCGTGGCTCTCCTCTGGACCCACTCCAGCAGGTCCATGTCCTTATCCTGGGGACTCCAGAGCTGGATGCAGAACTCCAGGTGGGGTCTCACGAGAGTGGAATAGAGATTTCAGTCAATTTCAGATTGACTGAAAGCCAATTCAAGTAAAAATGTATAAAGGGCAAGACCCAACAGTGTTTTATTCATTATAACAGGTAAGCAGTATAGCAACGTACAGTTTCTGATCTTGAATTTCTGTCTAAGAGACTTATGGTTCCTTACATGTTAAACAGCATATGAAGTAAATTGAAGCTTACGATTTGCAGTAGTAAATTGGAAGTTTGTATGTCAGTGCTTCCTGTACGCAACACTGCTATGTTGTAATTCCTTGTCAAAGCTGTTTATTTCTATATATAATTTTTGTTCTCTGATTTCTCCAGTTCCCACTCTGTTTTGCAAGATCATAGGCATTTGTCATGTATTTCATATACTCCACCTTTTTTGCTGTCCACTTTTTTTTTTTCTTACCGACACTGGAAATTTAGGTACTTTGCCAACTTGGCAGTGTACTTTTTTTCCCCTGCCTTGGGGCCAAGCCTTGGTGACAAATGGAGAGAGTGAATTTGTGATGCTGCTATCTCAGCTGCATTTTCTTGTTTGTACAGTGACAGAAATACACAATATACATGCATGTATTTCTTCCCTAATCAGGAGCCGAAGGTATTATAGATATTGTTTAGAGTAGCCTGGGTTGGTCAGACTGTAGTGAATAGTTGATAAAGAAACTTGTGTCTGATGGTTAGACAGATGTTTCTTCCTCTGAGAAGCCATCTTCAAGACCTTAGTCAAATCTGTTTGCTTAAGACTTTCTACTCCTTATGTGTAGTAGGTTCTCACTGATGAACTTTGGACTGCCTGGTCCCTGATGGCATCTCTTTTTCCAGCCAAAAAGGCTACTCTTGATGATTAATGCTAAATTAATAAAAATTAAGGTTACCAGCATTTTTATGTTATTCCTTGGAATCTTCATCTCTTTCAAATAACAACAAACACAGCCCTCCAAAATGAGAAGAAAATGTATCTGTATTGAAAAGTTTTAATAGCCAGAAGACAATCCACATACCTCCTTCCAAGTGTACAATCTATCAGACTACAAAGATTAACTGATTTTGCTGCTCTGGCAGAAGCTTTTAAGCCTAGGAATAAAACAATATCTAAACCAAAAACGAGACAAAAGACAGGAGATAACTCCTCATTATAAGCAGGAAGAAAATGTGCTCCAAACTTTTGCTTTTTTTTTTTTTTTAATGTGGGCAGTGTTTAGATAGTTAGATGAAATTNTCCTAAAAATAGAGAAATTAAAAAAATAGCTAGGAAATAATAATAGGAACTGAAGAAAAACATTAAAGGAGCTGAGATAATTTAATTTAAATATTTAATAACATAATGAGTATTTTCTTATAGAGAGCTTGCCAGTTTTATCTGGTTGAGTTATTGGACATAGTTTCACACCTGCATTCGTACAGACACATAAAAAAAGATATTTTAAATAAATACCTCCTAAAGTAAATCTGATATTTATATTGTAAATGTTGGAGTGTACTATTACTATTTTTATGATTAAAATGTGTTTACCTGAAAAACATTTAACTTTCAAACCTTACTAATTTGGAGAATCAGTTTAATTTTTACTTTAATAATAATAATTAAAAAAAAAAAACAGAAAAGAAAAAAAAGACGTTTGCTGTAACAGAGCTTTTACAGACAAATGCATTTCTCTCTATAACCACAGCAGGTGGGAGTTTAATTACATGCTCCAGAAGCAGTGATTAAGTACCTTCATGCAAAGGATTGCTGGCACTAGGGTTTTATACCTTGCTAAATCCCTCAACTGCTTGCATAGTGTGTGGAATTAGCTATTTTCAAGTATTTTTATTTTTTTTTTTTTTAGTATTTGGTGAGTTGTTATTATAAGGGCAATTAAAAAGCTTTGCAATGTTTGTGTGGGTCAGCATTGAAAGATTTAAAGAACTTTTCCACAGAGGCACTTGAGCGTGTCCTTAACTCTTCCATCTGATCAGTTCACATGAATAACGTGTGATAAGGTAAGAAGTATTCTCTAAGTTGTTAAATGTATTCACTCCTACTCAGATAGAAGAAAGCAGAAATAAGGATGCTTATATCTTGTTAGTTAACGTTCACTGATCTATAAGAACGAGTTAGGGCTTCACTGTCAGAATAGTTTTTAGCTATTTGAAATATTGTTATATATGGTGTGTGATAGGTGCCTTCCACTTCTTTGCTCAGCTATGGGAAGAGTTTGTTTTGAACTGTTGAGCATTTTTGTTTTGTAATAGGGTAGTTTGTGTCGGTGGAGACGGATCCGTCAGCGAAGTTGCTCACGGTCTACTACTTAAAGCCCAGATAGATGCTGGAAAAGACACAGACTATATACCAACACCTGTCAGAGCACCAGTGCCTCTTGGAGTCATACCAGCAGGTGAGACTAAAAGCTACTGTTACATTTTGTAGGTCATCTGTTTTAAGTCCCTCTGGCATTTTTTACAGTTTTGGCTACTAAAGGCAGTTCTTGGTGCTAAAGCTTCAGTTACTTAAGGGAGATATTGAATAAATGCCCTAAATTAGTGATTTAGATTGATTACAAATGACTAGATTTTAAATCATTATGATAATTTATAGTAATGGCACAGATGAGCTCTTTGCCTAAAGGAAGAAGCTCAGGAAGGAGAAAACTAAAATAATTTTCAGCTGATCCATGCAAAGATTAGGTTTTGCCTTTATTTGCTGCCAGAAATGATACCAAATGAAAACTTTGTTCTCTAGAATTTCCTTAATATAAGCCATGCTGTTTCACTTCTCTCTCCAGTTTTCTTGGCAGGATTCTCAGTTGGATTCGTGCTTAGGGTCTATTTTTAAATGGTGTCCCAGGAATGCATTTTGTGGATTATATTAAAAAAAAAAAAAAAAGTACTGTGCACACAAAACTGCTTTCTCTTTCCATTACTTCTACAGACCTGAAAATGTACGCATCTCTCTGGAAAAATCTTCTTGCTCCTTTATTAACTTGTACTTGCATCTTGTGGGGTTTTTTTTGTTTGTTTATTTTGTGGTGGGGGGTTGTCCCTTCTCCCAGTTCTTGTGTTTGCCCTTCTCGGAGTATAACTTGAGCCGGGCAGGGAGGCTTAACTAGAATTAGTACAGGCAGGGTTGATTCGAGACTGGTGTATGAATCACTTCTCTTTAAAAGAGGAGGGGTATTTTTGCATGGACACTACCCTCTGGTGTGGATGTTGATGTGACTACTTGATGTAATTTCTCAGGTGTTTTTAACTGGTAAGGCAAAAATTCCTGCAGCCAGGTTAACAGCAAATCATTGTTTTCAGTTCTCTAGGAAAAAAAAGGAGCAAGTCGCTTCTGAACTGAGCGAGCAGGTTTTAAGTGCTCTGACTTGCTTTGCACTTCTAAAAGCAGTTGCTTGTAAAAATGCAAGATCACACTAGCTTTTTTCAAGTTAAAAAGCTTGGAAATGTACTGGTAAAAGATACAGTGTTCAAAGACATGAAGCAAATGAATTTTAGTACAGCAGTTGGACCATCACTTATCAGCTCAGTTGCTGTGAATATCTTGATGGTGTTGAGACGGAATCTCTGCAGCACTTGACTCCAAGCTGTTTGGGCGTGCTTAGGTCACCGTGCCTCATCATTAGTGCTTACTCTCTTCAGTTTAAGTCAAATATGTCACGATCAAGAAAGATTTGTAAACCCCGAAGAATGCCATATAGCTTGTTACACAGAATGCCATAGACTGTTAAAAGAGGGTGAGGACAATTTATAGAATGATAGTGTGAAAAAACTTCTTAATAGGTTCTTTAAAATAATCTATAGGTTATTTTATTTCCATGTTATTGATATTCCAAAAAGTAGACAGTTAGGAAACAGATAATTATGATACTTGTGTACATGAAGAAGATGGAACTCAATGGTCAATTAATTCCGCCTGCCCCCCGAAATCCATTATACCAAACTATTATGATTCTCCAGCCGAGTAAAAATAGAAACTCTACTATGGGATAGCATTATTTGAGTGGCTTAAAATCTGGTTTTATCCTCTATTATAAGTAGTTAAGACAGCATTTTGAAGTTTCAGCCAACTTGGTGGGAAGGAGCAGCTCTGGAAATAGGTTACCTCCTGAAGAGAAAGGTCCGGAGGGGAGTGTGTTTATACTAAAATACTCTACTGAGCTGCCTTATTCTGGTCCAAATCAAATGGATGAGATGTGGGGAAGGCTGCAGTTGTACTGCTGGCCATTAGCAAGAGTGTTTGTTGCTATGGGAACTACTGCTAAGAAACTGTACTGAGGGGGAATGGGAGAAAGGGGAGGGGGAACTGGAAGGACATTAAAAAAAGCTATCCAGTTGTTACAGAACAAGAGAGAATCTGTATCTGATGACTGGGAACCTTTTGGTCCTAAATGGTTCATTTAAATAAATTCATCATAGAATCATAGAATCATAGAATGGTTTAGGTTGGAAAGGACCTTGAAGATCATCGAGTTCCAACCCCCCTGCCATAGGCAGGGACACCTCCCACTAGACCAGGTTGCCCAAGGCCACGTCCAGCCTGGCCTTGAACACCTCCAGGGATGGGGACTCAACAACCTCTCTGGGCAACCTGTTCCAGTGCCTCACCACCCTCAAAGTGAAAAACTTCTTCCTAATGTTCAATCTAAACCTGCCCTCTTCCAGTTTGAAGCCATTCCCCCTTGTCCTGTCACTACATGCCCTGTAATTGATTTCCAATTAATTCAGAAAATAAAATATTACTGAGGGGCTGTTAATTTCTGTGATATTTCAGGCAAAGAACCAAAATGTTGGTGCAGTTTTCATCAGAATTTTAGCTATGCTTGACTAGGAAGTCATTACATCACATTTATCTGTTTGGATGGGGGAGACATTAACAGCCTTATGAATATTCATGTTGTCTGGTTAATTAAGTTAATTGTACTGCAGAAGTGCTTGCACTTCCAAGGACAATTTTTTTCTCTACAATTTCTGTTTGGTACCTTCATCAGTCATGCTTTACATGACCTGCAGATACTTTGTCCTTACTGTGACACTTTTGCACTTTTCATAGGAAGGAGGTTGTAGGAAGTTGTTTGTAATGTCAGGAAAATGGGTTAATATTTTGAACAGAAGTCTATTTTTTGAATAATAAAATCCTCTTTGTTTCTGTTCAAAAAAACCAAACATTGGTGACAGAGATGCTGGAGTTGTATGGATGAAACCTTTTTACAGTAAATTGAGTAGTTGGAGTGAGATCTAAACATGTGACCGTTAGTAATCTGTGTGGGGTGCAAGCCCATACATGAGCACCAAAGCAGGTTATTAGTCTCTGAAGTAATACGATAGCGTTCAGGGGACCCATCTTGTTACTGGTAAATAATATTCCAAGCTTACACAGGGGGGAGAAAAAGGTTTAGATGACTTGGGAAGATGAATAATAGCATTAAAACCACTATTGTTGAGTCACCACTTAAATCATCAAAGCTTATATTCTAATATTTTTTGTACGATAACTTCAATTGGTTTTGGTTCTGTTTATAAGCTGTGTTTTTTTGTTTGTTTTTTTTGGTGTGGGATCCTGCTTGTATAGGATCTAGGTAATGAGACACATTATTCAGTCATTACTGGAACCAAAATGCTGTTAGGCATGTATTAAGAGTTTTTTAGAGAAGGTGATGGTACTTGCTACTGCAAAACTGTGAATGTTCTAGCTCTTCAGTTGTGGAAGGGTGGATGCAGTACTTATGTTTTTGAACACAGGCAGAACTTTGTTTTCCCAGGAGTCATGAAAGGGTGGGATTTTGCCTTGTTTACTTCTGCAAATGTTAATGAGCTCCACAGATTTAAGAGAAGGATGCAATTACTTGTGCCTATCCTGTTTAGTAAGAATGAGATTTAACTCTCATTAAAGTCAGTATGAAGATTGGTATTGACTTCAGCTGTGGTCATTTGTTATTGTGCTGCCATCTGTATTGATAAATTACTCTTACTAAAATGAGGAATCCCAGTTTTAAGACAGACCAAGCCTGATCTTCAGAAGTATATTCCGCCTTGTGCTCTTCAGTGACAAAGAAAAATATTTTTTCAAAATAGCAACTTCCCTGTTGTCAATTTACAGGAAATAAACACGATTTGCATGACTTGCAATGATCTGCTCTTTGTCTGTGTGATTTCCTTTGTTTTGGAGAGGTTCCCATAAAAGTTTATAAGAGCTGGAAAAATTTGATTGAAGGAAATATTTGAGTATTTTTGAGCTGCTACTTTAGCTAGCTTCACTGGCTAAGCAGAATTAGTTGAATCTAGAGGTTAAGTGTCATAAGTCATTCAAACATGAAATTGTGTTGGGCATATACTTGTATTATTCTGTGAATAATTGCTTTTTAGGTCAAACCTTTTTTTTTTTTTGTGCCTGAATTTTCCGTACAAAACTGTATTTTATGTCACTGAATTGAAAAAAAACTCGCTGTTCTGCCCCATCCCTTGAAGTGTTCAAGGCCAGGCTGGATGGAGCTTTGAGCAACCTGGTCTAGTGGGAGGTGTCCCTGCCTGTGGCAGGGCGGGTGGAACTAGATGATCTTTAAGGTCCCTTCCAACCCAAATCATTCTATGATTCTATGATTTTGTATAGTAAATGGAACCTAGAGCTACGTTTTTGCCTTTTCTTTTCTATGCATATTGTACAGAAAGAAAAATTCAAATTACTTTTAGTTGAGTTGTTGGATATAAATTATTGGTTATAAATGATTGAAATTGTAATATTAGCAGTAAACTGGATTTCTGTTAGTGTATCTAGAGAGACTTTCTTTTCAGAGAAAAAAGTGAAGGCTTGCATTTAACTTTTGAAGTTGTCAGATTATTCTTTCAAAGTACTTCATCATCCCAATTTGCTGGGTTTATTTAAACATTTTTTTAAGGAAAAGAAGAAAGACATTAATAGTATAGTTACCTATAAAATTTTGAGTAATAGGTGAATGAAATTACTTTTTTAATTGTTCAAAGAATAAAACTGCGCACAGCCTGATTTCTTCCATGTACCACTGAAAATGTAGACTTCAAAGAATGTTTTGTATCTGTTATCTTAATAGATGTACTTCCCTTAATTCCTTCACATAGTAGGAACCCTGAGAGCCTTACTCAGAGCTCCTCTCTCTGACGTTATGAAGGCTTTCCATGAGGTTCTGAATATTCTGAATTACTTTCAGAGACTAAGGAGCTCTAAGGACGTAATAGGTGCTTTGTGAGACACTGAGATACAATTCCCCGTTATTTTACAAGTTCTTATTTAGAGAAATTATTGAAAAAAAATGAAGCATATACTCCTGAATAAGAATGACAAGATGCCTTTAGAGCTTTGTAACTATGTATGTCAGTTTTTCCAAATTTAGTATTTTTTTTTTCTACCACTAATGTGACATCAAAGATTGCAGAGTTTTGGGATGAGCATAATTTTTCAGTCTGGTATGTGATGCTTGTTTAAATATTGAGTGCCTCTTGTTTGAAATGTGATGGCCTTTCCCTTTCCTCTCTTCTCTCCCTCACTTTTGAAAGACAAGTCTAAATGCTTCCATAAAACTTAAGGCAAATTTAACATCCAGAACTGTCTATTGCTGCTGTAACATATTAAATAATTCAAGCAACAAGAAAATGATTTGAAAATCTAACTGAACTCATTCCTTTATGGAATGTTAGGTTCAAATTGTTCTTTTGTAACTTTTGTTATTTTAATTAATCAGTTATTGAATTATTCATCCCTTAATCAGTTATATAAAGAAGCTCAATATTCTGCCTGCTTGGTGGCGGCAGGCCCTGGTTCTTTATTTTTGCAGAAGTGAATCCTGTGGCCCTGCTGCTTGGCTAAGAAAGGCCAGAGATGTGACCAGTGAAAAAATCAACTTGAAATTCTGTTAAAACTATACCCATTTAGGAAAGACGCAACCATTCCTTGTTCAGGATTTTTAAAATAAATTGCTGTTTAAGTCAGCTGACACACAGATACGCAATGTCCTATACATTAAAGCAGAAGGGCAAAGTTTGCGTATATATCCATGTTTCTTACACAGGTAAAGTGACTGGACATATCAATCACCACCAAAGATGGGTGTCCGGAACCGCGCTGCTTTCTTTTACAAACTGTGAGCTGGTTTTCCGCTCTGTCTTCCAACTCCATGCTCACATTGCTAGTACTTGACTTTTGCTTTCTATTTATCAGCTGATTTACTACTCGTTCCCTTGTTACAAAATAAATTAATCCTCTCTTTGATCTGGTGGCTAGTAGTGCAACTGGTCTGCCAGTGTCCAGGCAATGACAAAGACAAGTTCGATGTGTCCATTTTAATGCACTGGATGCCAGTCGACAATTTGTCAGACACGTGTCAAATTCTACATTCTCTGTTTTTCATTCATTAATGTGTTCTCATATGTAAAGGTGTTGTGCAATAATTAATTTGATTCACTGTTGCTTCTAAGAATGTAAAATGTAGCCTGCAGGAGGCACAGCAGCTATCTTAGACTAGATCTAGTAGAATTTTGTCTGGGACACGTACAGTTCTACACCCGCTGGGTATTATATTATTTTGCCAACTTAAAAATATTCCCCAAATATATCTTATTAGATAATCTGCCTTCTAGTACACTTGCTCAGTACAGAAATTAGGTGTAGAAGAAGTGATTTTTAGAGAGATGGTTTTAAAAAAAAAAAAAAGGCAATTTTTGCAAAGCTTCCCCCCACCTCTCACCCCCCCATTGGTTTTTATGGCACTTTATGAATGAATTTGCAGAGAGAATTTTATAGACTACTGGAAGTTTTAATGGCTTTAATTTGTACTGTTCAGCATTTTTGCTGTTACCAAGACTAAGTAATTTGTGGGGAGGCTTTCTTTTCTGAAAATGCAATAAATGTCCCAGTTTCTTCATTCAAAAATGTTGTATATATTTTTTTCTTGCTATTCTGTATCTCTCATTTCTACAATAGTTTGTGTTCCCTTTTACAGGTACTACTAACATTTTGGCCCACACTCTCTATGGTATTAAGCATGCTGTGACGGCAACGTTGCACATCATAATGGGTAGATATTTTTACATACATTATCAGATTTTAAATAATGAAGCAGCATTTAGAAGTTTGCCATAACCAGTGGTTTAATAAAGGCTTGCCATTATGCTATATCACTGTAAACTGTATTGTAAGACTTTTAAACGCAGATGATTCTATCCTGTTTTATAGCGTACTGGAAAAGTTATGATTCTTTGAATATAGTTTAGTAGGAAAGGTTGTGGACTTCATCTTTTGGCAACTAAAATCTGCCATGGAGTAATGTCTGATTTTGGCATTCATGTCCTGTTACTGATGATCTTTTAATGCAATAGGTAACCTTTTCCAGACTTGATTGTCTGAATAGTGTTACTCTGTGTGTGTTATTACGCAATGATTGGTTGCATAATCACTTGATTATTTTAATTTCATGTACCTGCTGAAGACAATAGGAGAATACACAGTACTTTCAGCTTGAGGAAGTGGTTAGGATTGGACTTCTCAGGAAAGTATTGTCCTATTTCTGAGAAAGTATCATTCAGCTTTTTAGTTCTGCGTGCATTTCTTTTAAATACTAACAGTTTCCATAAGAAAGATTTATTAGTAAAAAAAAAACCAAACTGTATCGCTTGCCATTTGGTCTGCACAATAAATACGTTTTTAAATGTGAAAATGTAATTATGCTAAAGGAAAAAACTAGGTTGCTAGTACAAACCTTATTTTTCAGGTCTTAGGAAATAGTAAATGCTTAGTTCAGCAATGTTAATATTCCTCTCAAAGCATTTTTTATTTAGGGTACTTCTTTTATTTTTCCAAAGGAAAAAAGAGAATAATGGGGAAGGTCCATCTTGAATATCTATTTTCTAGACCTTGCAGTCAGCAGTGGAAGAGCCTTTGCTCTATTTCTTAGATAGTAATACACAAGCCTTTACAGGCAGAATCTAAAACTGTCTTTTATAATCAGAGACACTCAATCTNTCTAGACCTTGCAGTCAGGAGTTGCTCTGTTTCTTAGATAGTAATACACAAGCCTTTACAGGCAGAATCTAAAACTGTCTTTTATAATCAGAGACACTCAATCTAATGGAAACCACCCAGGTTCTATTACAGAAAAAAAAATATATACCCTATCTTGTCCAGAATTAGATGTCTAAATTCTAAAACTGTAAACATAAATACAGTTAAAACCTATATTTAAGAGCTCCCATATTTCCTCCAGTACAATTTTTAGTCATTGCAAATATTTGGTGGTTGCAAATATTTATGTAGCAATATTACGTTTTCTTTGATACTAATTTGAAAATTTGAACAGAATTGAGTCAGACCTTTTGCAGCTTGATGAAGTAGCTGAATTTTTGCCATAAGTTTTTTAACATTTTGAAGCATCTGAACGTTGTTCTTTGAAATGACTAGTTTTATAGAGTCTTAATTGTATCTAGATTGATTCTGGTTTCCATTAGCAAAACTTGGCTTCCTAAAGAGAGAGGAGTCTGCTAAATTAGGTGCAAAAGAAATGCTAAGTTGTGTTCCATTTGAAATACAGATGTTATTTGTAATTTCTGATTTTTATCTTTGAAATTTCAGGACATATTCAACCAGTAGATGTCTGTACTTTCAGTACTCCGAGCAAGCTTTTGCGGTTTGGGTTCTCAGCGATGTTTGGTTTTGGTGCAAGGACTCTAGCTTTGGCTGAAAAACACCGTTGGATGCCCTCCAGTCAGCGGAAGGATTTTGCTTTTATCAAAACACTGGCAGATCTCAAGTACGCCGTGAGCTGTTGTATTTTTCTAGTGTTTCTCTTTTTTTTTTCTTTTTTTTTGAGGAAAATGCAAAAATTAATGTGGTAAAAATATAGACAACAGTAGTTTATCTATCTTGACTTCTTAAGTGCAGACAGATTTAACTCAGATGTGATGTATATCCCTCTTATGCGTTAAAGAGGAGATAAATTCTGTATATTCAGCAGCTCCTTAAAATCATCTTAGCTTGGATAAAATATGTCTAGCAGTTAAAATACTGGTTTACATTATAGTGAATATCAATACTTTTCTAGGCCAGAGGAATGTGAATTATCATTTCTACCTCTACAAATTTCACAGGAAGACTCTCATGAGAATGACAGGTAAGTAAAACCGAGTCAAACAATTCTAAAGCTACAAAAATATGTGTCTCTGAAGATAAAATTGTACAAATTCTTAATTTGGTTCAAATTTGATCATTGGGTAAAACAATATTTAAAAAATTATTTTGACAAGTCCAAATTTTTACGCTTTCTAAAACATTCCCCGTAGACTATAGAGGATTTGTTACAAAGCAGCCTTCCAGTCAGTATTACTGGTTTGTTCAGTTCCCTTAATCCTTTCTTCCACTGAGATCTTACTTTTTTTCTAAAGTAGATGTTGTTTAAATGTGCTAAAATGACTTTAAATTATTTTACCTACATGTTTTCACCCTTTTAGAAAGAAGAAAGACAAAATTAAAAAAAAAGGTGAGTTTTTGCTCTTACGGTTATTTAAAAGCGAACTGTGGCTGGTGAAACTGGAGTAATATAGAATGACTCTGTTATATTTAGGTAGCAAGGATCAATGGCACAAAATTCAGGGTCACTTCCTGAATGTGAGCATTATGGCAATCCCTTGTCTGTGTTCAATGGCACCGAGAGGCTTGGCACCTAATACGAGGTCAGTAGGGGTTTAGAGAATTAGTCATGTCTATAAATTCTGACATCTTACCTTAAGACCTTGGCTTTTCCGAGAATACGAGCCTGTGTTTAGGTAGTCTAGACCCTCTGGAATGGGGGAGGGAGCATGGACTGCAGCAGACTCGATAATCCCAGGAATTGTAATCAGTTTTTGGATCAGGCAAATAAGGTCAAGCAGTCTAACTAGAATAATGAGTGGATAATTGCTGTGACTAAATTAGTTGGCAAGTCTGACTTAAGTCGTAGTCATCGAGCAGTCATCTGTCATAGGATTTGGCTGGATGTAGAAACTTCATTCTTAGATTTTATTTTATTTTTTCAAATACAAAAGTGCCCCTCATCTTCTGCTTTACGACCTGGAAAAATGAAGTGTGAATCTTTCTCCTGTTATGAAGAACTGAAATTTCACTTTTGTCTTCTCCCCCCCCCTTTTTTTTTTTTCCTCCCTGAACTGAGGAAATGCAGCTTCTACACGTAGGCTTTTGGGAAACAAAAGAATATATAATCTGGTTGTTGACATTGACTCATTTTGCCTTTAACTCATTGTCGAGAGCATCCTTTGAGGTGATCAAAACAGTTATCGGGTGATAAATATTTGTACTTGATGTACCCAGCAGATGATTAAGCATAATAGCAAGTACGAACTTCGTAGTTGTACATGAAATACAACACTCTCCCTCAAAAAAAGAACACAGAAACTCATATATATGTGTGTGCATGTCTCTTAAAAAAAAAAAACAACAAACCATCACTCAGGGAAATTTATAGAATGAGTCTGTTTTTGTTTCATTTGATTATCATTAGGTGAAAATAGATGTGCCTTAGAATTGATCAGGTATTTTTCTTCAAAAATACTGGCTGATCTGGTAGAGTTGTACTTCTTGGAAACAATGTAGAAACAAATGTTTTTGATGAAACTCTTATTGAGAAGTTTTCTCTGCTACAGGGGTCCTGCTAAGCCTCATATACCTCAAGATAGTGCCCTGATGCTGTCCCAACTTAGGAACTTAATTTGTTCAGCATTTAGTATGTTATATACCAGTCAGTAGAAAAATTCTGACAAGAATTGAAGAAACTTTATTTTTTTTTAGCTTTGCTTTCTCTTTCCATCTGTTCTGGCACCTGTTTCTCAGTGACAGGGAATTTTATGACAAGTCCATGCAATTATTGCAGGTTTGGATGAGCCTGTTTCTCCTGCAGTGTAGTTGCTCAGTGGATCCCCCCCACTCTTTCATTTAAGGACATCCTTCCCCCCCNCCCCCCCCTTTAAAAAATAATTGGAGTGCAGTCAGCTAGTAGGATAGGAAGAGTAGACTCTTCAGACAAGAGCTTAATTTCTCATAGTGAATCGCATCTTGACAGTAAGGCTTTTCAATACAGGAAACATAAATGTTGCACTAATTGTTAGAGACTCAAGACCCATTATGGAAGTGTCAGCTAAACTCATCTAGGTTTCTTCGCTCTTTCCTATTTTCCCCAAGAGGTTTTTGCCTTGTGAAGACATTTGAAGTGGAAAGAAGGCTTTGGCTGCTGCCTGTAACTCTAGTCTAAATCTGCAGAAACATGTCAAGATATGTTTAACTGTCTGCACCCCATGTGGGACATTTGTTTCTCAGAGCATAGGTGGTGTTCTCTGCTGCAGATTGGACTTTCAAGAGAATTAATGAGACTTCTTAGTCATCTCTGAAGATAAAAGTCCATAGTGCCAAATACATTGCCCAGTAGCTTGCTGTGCCCTTTTATTGCAGCAAATATGATAAGGAGGCAACTTTTTCAGTTTCACCATCACTGTTTTCCAAATCAGCAAAGTAATGCAATGCCAGGTGACTTGTTTAACGGTTACTTAAAAATTACCCTCTTAGATTGTGCTGTATCGTAGTCTGAGAACATTCCCGATGCAGTTCTTCAGTAGGCAGAGAACTATGTGTGGGGAGAGATGTGTGGTGGTAGATTGGAAATATTTTTTTTTTTGAAACATTCTCAACATATTTTCCAAGCATACATGCTGAATAAATAAATATATAGATGTATGCATAGATATTCAGAAGATAGGACATACATAATCTCTATATAGAATACAGTTTCAGCAGTGATTGGCATGTTCATCAGATACTCTTGGTGAACATCGATTTGTCTCTATAACTTAAATAGGACTTAGGCATGGTTGCATTGAGATTCGGGTTGTTCACTCCTGCGACAAGGTACAGTTGCATTAAGGAATCCGTGAACTGATACTAGCTCGTTGTCTCACCTAATAAAAATCCTATAAAATCTCAATGGCGACTGGATCCTCTAGGACGATTGAGTATCTGCACTGTAGGGTCTCTTCTTGATTAATCTCTAGTATATGACTGTTTTATCTCGTGCAAAACTCCCTTAGTTTTTAACTTTTATGTGCTTGGTGAAATGTGTAAGTAGAACTGGACTGAGAAATGCTTAGAGAGTTTGAATAGTGGCATAGTTGAAGGTCAGGATCTTTGTTAGGGCAGCGTGAGTGTTAATGGAGGAGGTGGATGAACCCACCTGCACTGGGTTATATGATGGGGGTGTGCTTGCATGCGTCATGGGAATGGTTTCTTGGTAAAGCTCTGCCTCACAGCATTTATGGTAATCATTATGCTTTGCTGCAGAGAAAAGCAAAAAGATAAATTTTGTGATGCCCAGTGTTTAAAAACCATCAGTTATGTAGAAAAGCAGGGTTGTTTTTTAAACTACATGTATTACATTCAATAGATTATGGATATTGATAAGGGAGTACAATTTTATTGTTAGAGTGTATGTTATAAATGTATCAATGCTAAATAACCTCAGTTGCATAGTTTATATTGTTCTATGGGAGGGGTGGAGGGTGGCAAAAAAATGCAAATAAAACATTGGGACTATTCTATTAATTTACTCTTGCTAGTGTTTTTTTTTAAATCTAGACTATTGAAGAGGCTGTTAGACTTCCAAATTAATGAATTTTCTTTTGGGAACTAAACTGGTCTGCTTTTCAGGTTGAATAATGGAAGCATGGCTCTTATTGTTGTACAAAATACTTCTCGAACAGAGTTTGTAAAACATCTGAAAAGATATGCCAGCGTAAAAAATCAGGTACTTTTAATTTCTTTCTGGTGATTATAAAAAGAACGGTTAATCGTGAAGGTAGATAGGCTGCAAGAGTTAATGTGAGCATCTTCATAAGGAGACTTAGCTTCCTGTCAGAATACATTAGCCCCTTTTTATCTGATTTTTTTTTTTTTTAAATCACTAGACTAATACCGATTAGCCTATTTCAGCCCATCTTTTGTGGTTTAAATTGTATTTGTTTTGTACCATATTTTTNTTGTATTTGTGTTGTACCATAGTTTTATGGGTGTAAAGCCCTTTCACCACAATAAAGGAAATGCGTGCTGTGTTTAAATTTTGTGTAGTGCAGAGATCCAGAACACAGACTGGGGGGGCATCATGCAACTCTTTTTATCAGATATAGGTAAAGTCCATGACTTCAGCAAATCACTGCATGCTATGCTGGCAGCAGCCAATTGTGACCGTTGATTTTTAGCAGGTAAGCGTTCCATCTCGTTACGAGCCTTTGCAGAACTGCATTTCAAAATTGTGGTCAGTATTCTGTCTTGGAAGAGAAAAACGGAAGCATCCAAACATAGTGCCTCACTGCTGTCCTAAATACCCACTGCATAGCATAAGCATGCTGGTACTCATTCAAGTGTTTCAGGATTATGTGAAATCACTTTTACGAGAAGGTTTAGGTTTGAATTCGTCAATGGTCAGAGAGTTTGAGGGAGACGTCACAATTTGCTGTCACAATTCCATGTGACAGCACTAACAGCTGCATTTAGGAATTAGTTTTTGCTTTCCATTTATGCATTTGGTGTAAGGCTTTGCTTTTCTCTCTGCATTTTTAGTTAGAAATTAGACAAGGAGATGTGGACCCTCCTTTAAACGGAAGATGACCATTTACTGGAATTCTAACTAGCCTTGTTTAGGACAGGATTACTGGTAATAATGAACAGAGCGCAGGAAAAAATCCGCTTGGGACTTTCACGTATCCTGAAAGCGTGTGCCATTTTGGGGTGTGCAAAATATACCACCTCACCTGTAGATTAAGCGAGTCTGATATGGGAATGCAAATGGAACACTACCATTTTTTCTGAGGCACTATTTAGGATAAAAATAGCATGTTAATCTATAAATGCTGGCTGGAATATATAATGCCTCATGTGGTCGGAGCTTGAGTTAAGTGTTCCCATTTACTTAAGACAAAAAAAAAAAAAGCAAGCTTTTTAATTTCAAGTAATCCAGTTTGTTGCTAAGCTACCACCAATATCTTTCATCTTCATTTAATATATATCTGTGTTTGGTTTAGTTCAATTTTCCCTTTGTTGAGACCTACACGGTTCAAGAAGTGAAAGTACAACCAAGGCTTAAAAGTGGGCTTGATGCCAAAGAAAATACATATTTGAATGCTGCTTCTGCAGAAGGAAATTACCCTTGGAATATAGATGGAGACTTAATGAAAGAAGCATCAGAAGTTCACGTGCGGTAAGGCTAAGTATTATGTTTATGGACTGTATACCTGTAACAGATTAGTACCGCAATCTGAAATGTATTTCGTCTGTAGATAATACAGATGACGCCAAAACTGGGTGTTGTGAATGCGATGAGAATAGTAGTGCCCTGCCCTGCCCAGCCTGGCCCTTTTGCCATTGTTTGGGGCTCTGCCCTCTTGCCCTGTGCCCATCTTTGGGAAGGTTTGTTACGACCCACATGGCCTTTCCTTTCTGGTGCTTCTTCAGCTTCCAGCTCTACTTCTTCTCTTTCTGCCTGTTCCTTCACCCTTCTGTTTCTTAGAGGAGAACAGACGTATATAAAGGTCTGTGACTCCGAGGAGGAGCTCCTTTTGGGGTAAGGATTCCTGCTTGGAAAGCAGTGTGTGTGAGCATAATAAAAACATGTAGTTGTTCAGTTATGGGAAACTTAGTGCTGCTTGAGAATAGCCTCCCCATCGAGGAGCTGAGACAGAGCCGATGAGTACAGAGGGCAGTGGGAGGATTATCAGTGGAATTAAATGGGCGGTGGCTCACGCTTCTGCAATGCACACAGGATTAGTTGAAGGCACAAAGCTCAGAGTTAACAGTCTGGAATGTAAAATAAAAGGCAGATCATGTTATAGGATATATAATACATACTTCTAAAGATGACCTTATAGGAATCATCGAAATGTAATTCACCTGATTTTATTCCATATAGCAGTTGATACCTATTTGTTCATCCCCCTTCCCCCCACCCTCAGAAGTGGCACGCCCATTGCAAGAGTTAATGAAATTGATAAAAGTTTGACTTCCTCACTTCACAGAGTGCATCCTCAACTTATTAATCTCTATGGAGTGAACACTGATGACCTGGAGAGTTCCCAAGCAACGTGCAATTGCATCTAGAAGGGACACACTGCAAGTTCAGTAGTAAAGAATCCTTTCTCGCCTCTATGCACAGCTTTCCAAGGTCCCAGGCTTTCTCTCGCTGAATTCAGTTGTTGTAGCAGAAGCTTAACAGGGATGTTTGTAATATTTCTGGATTTAAATTTTTATAAAGTTATATATTTTTATGAGGTTGTATTTAATTGTAAAGAAACAGGCTTAAGAAAAAATGAAAACTGATTATATTGGTCTCTTATAAATTTGGGGTTTGAGAAGTGTCAGTCAGAATAGAAGAAAATATTTTTTTTCTTTAAAATTATTCTAGCTTTTGCAATAAATATAGTATGAGATGCTTTTAAGTCTGCTGCTGCTATCCATGTTGTCAGGTAGCTCAGTTCAAATACAGCTGGTGAGCGGAGGTATGGTACCACCTCATGCTGAAGAACGATGGCAAAATATAGATTTATTTATTTTTTTAATCAAGTACTTCCATTTCTAGTTATCATTTTTAATGTTGCCTTAATGTATTTGCTTTCAAATTGTTTCTAGTTAAACAGTAATACAAATGTCTTAGATGGCTTTTCTTTGTGGAAATGTATTTTAAAGACTACTCTTTGTACAAAATAAGTATCTAAAAATATTTTGTATACCCTAGAACTGAAATGATATTCAGCATAGTTTTTGCTGCTGCTGAGAATAAAGTTATGATAAATAACTTAAGAGTTGACTTAAATTTTTATAACTTCCTTATAGGGCATAAACGTAATTTTTAGGAGTGTTTGGGGTTTTTGTAACTTATTTAATACAGTTAGTCGAGATGACAGCAAATTAAGACTATATTCTTACTGGGAACTGGCTTTCTCTGAGATGATGAAAAGTAGCAGACCAACAAGTTCGTCCGTCTGCAGGACCGCGGGGATAATGAACGTTTTCCTGGTCACTTGTCTATGAATCGTTCAGAGGGCAGCTGACAAATAATGGTGTGAAAGCTGCATTGTCTCGTGGCTAGGAGGAGTTGCTTCAAGTTCTTTCTTCAGTAAACAGTCAAGTATAATGTGAAATCCAGTCCTTTAAGATTTTGTTAAATCAAGGGCCTAAGGCCTTACATAGGAGCTATAGCTACTATATTTTATTTTACTTTAAATACTACTTGTGAAAAATTCTTCCCTGTGATAAATACACAAGGCAAAGAAGTACTGCAGATTATTATTTGTTTTCTAAGAACATGCTGTTACTTGTTGGAAATCTCACGCGGTTTCTGCAGACAAACCTGGCCAGAGTAAAGGCCAAATTCACAGACAATCAAATGCCTGCTTCATAGGCAATTAATTATTATAGGAATGCTGTAGCTAGTTCTGCTCTTTGCACTGGAGTTAGCAGCTGCGGAGCAGGATCAGAGTCACAGCATCCTTTGGGCTGGACGGGACCCCAGCAGGGCTCCAGCCCAACCTGCTCAGAGCAGGTCCAGCTGTGAGGCCACATCTGGTTGCTCAGGGCTTCCTCCAGTCCAGCCTTGAAACCTCCAAGGATGGAGATGACACCACCTCTCTGCACCCCTGTTCCGATGCCTGGCTGTCGTCATGAGGAAAATGTTTTTCCTGATGTCCGTCTGGAACCTCTCACCTCAGTTTATACCCGTGGTCTGTCTCGCAGTGAGTAGTCTCCAGTTAACTACTATAATTGATGCTACACCACATCAAATATTTTTAACATGTTAAGACAATTCAAACTGAACTTCCTATAGTTGTCTGAGAAGGAGATTCCAGCTGCATTTAGTAGATTTAACTGGTTTCATTACATAACTGAAAACTAACAAAATAATTGAACTTGCAGAAGAAACAGTATTCATATGCTTCACTTGTTGGGGTTCTTTTTAATAAAATGAAATTGAGCGATACTTTATAACCTCGCCACCATCAGGACTTTGTACATTCATTTTTTTGTCTACCTGGTTTATAAAAGCTAATTGAATTTGCGTCATATCCTAAGAACAGGCAGCCAACATTTTATTTACATGTTAATAATAAAATCCGAATAGGAATTACACAATTTCCAAGGCAACATTATCACATGTACTGACTTATGTAAACTATTTCAAAGATAAATAAAACGCTTTAGTTTCACTTCTTTGCATTGTTTGTACTAAAAAGAATCTTGATGCTTCTTCCAGTATTTGAGGTATATTTTTCACAATATGCTATAATATCAAACTAATTTTTGTTCAAGGATATTTTGGTTAAAGTGCAAAAATTCACTAAAGCCATTTGGAAGATAAGCATTTCATGTATGTTTTCATAGACTTGCAAGAAAATACTTCATTCTTCACATACTTTATTTTGATTTTTTTTTTTTAAAAATATATGCACATTCATTTGTCTTTACACTGCAGATTTTAGAGAGAAAATTTACTTAAGAGTGATCCACATCTTTGGCATCAAATGAAGTGAAAGTAAATGACAAAATGGTCCCCAATACCTTTAGAACCTGTGGACACTGTGGCTTTTATGGCACCGAATGCCATATTAGCGAGAGTGCTTGCTGAAGGCACTCTGTATGGCTTTTGAGTCTCAGGCTAATTCCCATATGCTGGTGCGGCTTCAAAGTGTATGGATGTACTACATTCATTTCTCCTTGTGGTTCAGAAAGATGTCAAAGGCACGGCAAGAAAAGCCATATTGCATACTGCCGTTGCAATAAATTCAGTTATTGAAGAAGTTGTACATTCTCCAGTTAGCTGTACTGGGGAGCAAAGTAACATTTTTTTTTTTAATTTTTTTTTTTTTTCCCCTGGATTGTACTATTTCACCAAAGCTAGGTGGCAGTGCAAACTTATCTAGCTGAAGAAACTTCCTGGAGAAGCAGAGCAGTGGTTTGAACCATGTTTCTAGTCAGGCATTTGCCTTTCTGCCGAGTGGCTTCTGAGGCCGCCTGTTTGGATGGTGCTTATCTGAAGACTTCACAAGAACCCAAGCCGGCTCTCCAAATGACTTCTTTCAGGTAAAGGGTGGCACACCTAAAGATAAGATTGGGCCCAGTAGGGTTGGCATTTGGAGTCTTTTGGGTATTTGTTTCTCTATTTTTGTCATCATGTGAAGTCTTTTTATTTTTGCAGGTCCTGGAAGAACGCCAGTACTAAATACTACTGTGCTAAGGACTATAGAAAAATATTCAAATAAATAAAAATAAATACTTGCTTTAAAAAACCCCGCATAGAAATATTTCATTGGAGATGTCCAAAACATCATGGCAGCAATATCTGAGGAAAGGATGAAACAACTAATTCTGTCGTGCTTGCAAGTACCACGGTAAAGATGGCCCCAAACTATTCTTTCCAATACATTACTCTTTCTACAGCTGAGAGAAGATTCTGTGCTGCATCTCCAGGCTACCCCACAGAATTCCCTGCTCTGAATCCACCTTTGACCTTCCTGGTTCTGGCTTGCCGGGGTGTCTAAGTCTCTGCAGCGTTGTGGCTGTGCCTGTGAAGCCAAAGCTTACAAGGTTACCTTTGGAAGCCCCAGAGAGCTTCCGATACCTGTTTTCTACATCTGTGCACTCTGCTTACGGTCCATCGATTGGTTTAAGCTAATTGACCCTTGTAAAACTGCCAAAGCAAGATGAGGGAGGATTTATTCTTGAATGTCTAATCAAAAGATTATTGAAACTTGAAAATGTATAGAATAACTCATGCTAATGTGTTTGAGATCTTATTTTCCAGGATTGGCCAAACGTTATTACTTTCTAGAAATTCTTCTTTCCGGTAAGTAATTCTTCTTCTCTTTCTCTTTAGTGTTCTTCTGTCTGTTTGAAACCAGGTATGTATATCTATGGCATTTCAAATATTACTGTGAGACTTCAAAACCAACTGTTTTACCACTTTCATATTAGAAAAACAACAGTACTCTAAGGTATAGTCCTCCATACAGTTCAAGGAAATAAAGCGTATTTTGTAAGAGCAAGTGAGCTCAAGCCCAGTTTTCTTGTCACTGATGTTTCTCCTGTGAATTAACCTGAATCTTAAATTCTTCATTTTAAAATCAAACGTTTATTTGCCATTCTAGTCATCTTTATTCCCACTTGTAAAACTCCAGCTGTCTCTTCTGTTGTTGTCTTGAGGGACTGGTTTGTATTGCCTTTTGAAAAAGCCAATCTGAAATACATAATTTTGGAAACTTTGTCAGCAAATCTTTGTTACCAAATCTAAACCATAAAAGATGAACTAAAATAAAATGCATATACGTGGTCTTTGTGAATGGTGGTATTTGCCATTGCTTTCTCATACCAAGTAATCAAGTATTACTCAATCAAAAAAGTGGGTTTGCTTTTTCTTTTACTTTTTGGGAGGCTAATACCCTCCTGCAAGGAATAAGGACACGTGGGCTTGTGAACTGTAACCCTCCCCAGAATCCAGTATTTTTTTTAAACGTGAAATGGTAATAAAACTTTCCTGTTAAATTTGTTTCATTTCTACACTTCCCTGGGAAAAACGAGGGATGGAGAAAGTCTGCAGGTAGGTAAAGAAGTTAATAATCTCTTAATCGCTTGTCAGAGAAACTGCATCCTTCACAGTTTTCTTTTTTACTTATGCACAGGATATTTCTAGCATTTATGTTGCAGTATAAAATGTTTAACATTTTATATACTGAAAGTATGTTGTAGACTATTAGTCATCATGTGTCAAGTGACATTAAATGTGGAGCCGCGTCCCATAAAAACAATCCATTTGATAGCATTAAATTATATAAATCATTTGCAAACATGAGATGCCTTATAAAACATGGGAAGGGGTTTGTGGTGTTGAATAACAAATGATGTAGAATACACAGAAGATAAAATGAAGGAAAACTGAGAAGTATTTTGGAAAAAAAAAAGTTACAGGAAGAATTATGTTTCTTTAGAAATGACAGATCATAATAAAATAAAATATTATTTATCCCTTAACCTGCATTAAAAAAGCCAAAGATCCACCAACAATGAGAAATCCCGACTTGAGAACAACCGAGAAATACTGAAAACTTACCTTCCATAATATAAATGAAAGAAGCAAAAACAAGGTAACACCAATTATTAAGCCTATTCCAATAATTAGCACAGTAACACGGTACTTTGGTTTTTGGTGGTGCACTCCTTCCAAATAGACCTGGAAAGCAGAAAATAAGTTTAGTGCTAACTGATTTTTTTTTTCTATAAGATACTAAAATACACTAGGAAAATTAATTACATTCTTAAGTAATTAACACTGTATTCATTGCCTGTGAATAGATATGTAGAGCATTCCACAATTTTAATTGCTGTTGGTTTTTCTAGTTTAACAAGTTTATCACAAATGAAGAGAATTCTTACATATGCAACTTGCTTGTCCTTGTGTAGTTCAATAACTTTTGCATTTTTTTCTGGTGTAGCTGTTGCTCTTACTTCAAACTTCAATGCTGATGCATCATCCTGATTTAAAAAAAAGAAAAATCCTCTCTTTTAAAAAATAATAACTTCAACACATGAATTCCTACCCAGCAAAAACGGTAACACAGCTGCTCACAGAAACAGAATCTCACACAAACACACAATGGTGCCTTTTTCTGATCACAAAACAAATTAGTACCAGAAGCTGGAATGAAGCCCAGTTGGATTTTACTTAAGTCCACATCCACGCTGCTTTTCTTAGAAAAGTACAATTATGAGTTGAAATTAAATCCCAATCCTACATAAACCAGCCAGAATAGGCAAAGCAATACATGCTATAAAATAAAGTGATAATCTAAAATCCGTATTTTTCAGTGGTTTTCATCTTTCATGTATCACCTTGAGACTTAGCATTGAAAACATAAAATAGGTTAACACCTAAAAGGTTTGGATTTAATCATACTTTTTGCAAAAATATATTAATACCTAGAATTTATGTGCAGAGAATACTGCAGATATACTTGAGAGGAATATTTCAAGGCATGAAAAATTCATGTGTTACCATTTCTAAAAGTGAAGGAGTAGCCTCCAGATGCAACTGAATGGTTGCTTCTTTTCCACTTTCCATGTTTCCAAGCTTGCAATATATTTGTAAGCAAAGGCTGTCATTTTTCATGCAGTACTGTCGAAGGGAAGGAAAGATGTAAACTTAAGTTTATCAGCTTGATCATCTGAGTATTAAAGACACTCAAGAAACGAGTAAAACAAACAGATCCATGTTTGTTCTTGAAAAGTCAGGGTGTAACTCCAGGTTGTCATCCATCACTATCAATTCATAGGTGCTAAAGGAACAGTATAAGGGACCAACCTAATTGTTATAGAAGACAAATAATTTTTCTTAAAAATTCTATTTTTTTTAGAATGAAAAATAACAATTGTCATAATTTGGTTATATGGTGGGTTTTTTTTACACTGTTATTTCAAATTAGCTTTTATCAAGAATGATAAATGACAATGACTATATGATATCCAGTATAAACTATAACTGATTGATCCCTATGCTTGTACACTGACAGCTACCACCATTTCACTCAACTTTGGAGAAGACAAAAAAGCCTGTACACGAATATATTCTCTGTCCAAGACTGCAATGTTTAAGTTCTGATTTGATATTCTAGTGCAGGCTGTCTCTCAATCATTGGTTGAAGTTCCTTGTAACGTGCTTACTTGAAGTCCCAAATTAACATAATTTAAAAATGTCCAGTTTCTTTTAAGATGGAAGTATTAAACAAGATTGTACTTTATCAAACACAAGTTGCAGGACACAGATTTCTACGAGAACAAACCCTCAAAAATGCAACACTAGAATAGCAATTCTGGTTTGGACGACATCGTCAAGTATCTGATCTTCAGCAAGGTCCATAAAAGCAGGAACAGGGGACGAGCTTAAACAGGCCAGGCAGGCACAGTATTCTTCCAGCCTCCCAAATATTTTTTATAAGAACTTTGTGAGCCATATATTTTGTAATTCTTAATGACTTTCAGTCCCATTAACTTGTATAGTGTCCCTTGGAATTCACTTATTTTTGGCATTCATAACATACTTCAGTAAGAAGTTCCACCAGGAGTACTACTTTGGGGCTTTTTTAACCTGTCTCCTATTAGTTACACTTGATGGCACTTTTTTGATGTGGAAAAGGCAATGAATACTTAATCTGCATAGTTCATGTAATTAAAATTAAGACTGTTCTTATCACATGCATAATTTTTGATTTTTTTACTGAATTTCATCTGCCATTCTGTTTGCCCACTCATTCAGTTACATAACCCTTTGGCAGTTCTTGGTAGGTGACTGTCATCCATGCTGACTTCAGTGACGTGTCATTAATCAACTTTCTCATCTCAGTTCTCAGCTCTTTCACTTATGACTACATTGAACTCATCACAGGTCCCACCACAAATCCTTGCAAGACTGCTTTGGTGACCTCATTATATCAGATATACTGTTGTCTTTAGGCTCATTCATACAGTCATTTATTTCCCAGTGATGCCAGAAGACAGACCTTACCATTTGTCTCTTAGCAGGCTTTGAAAAGAAAGTGATGACCTCCTTTATTATGTTTTCATTTTTTTCTGCTGCACTACAGTTTCTGGGATATTTATTATAGAAGCACTGTCCAACTGTAGTCTGGAAATAAAAATAACATCATCACTGTTAGAATTTAAACATCAGATAATAATCTGAATACAGATTTCTGAAAGGCAAGATGCTCAAAAGCAATGTAATTTTTACTTTCAGAATCCTAAAACACATGGAGCTGAAGATCATCCTATTCTTGTTCATGCTGCTTCACCATAGCTAACAAATTGAACACATAGTACCTAAGTTCTGCTACGCTCTGCTTCTCTTTTTCGTAGAATTCATATAGCTAATAAAATTGCATTAAGTAACCTGTGCTTACCTTGATATCCAATGTGTTGAATAATTTGAAGTCATTGGGTGGAAAGGCATTAGGTATCGTTATCTCTAAGTTTGTATTTGGAGCCATGCTTGGTCCTGCATTTATAACCTTGTGGGGAAGAATGTTATACATTGAAAGCTTTAATTCATGGTAGCTATTTAAGTTAAAAATATATATATAAAGTGTAAATACATAAAACTTCACAGAATGGGGTAGCACCTGCATTGTTATGCTGTCATGAAAGTGGATTCTGCTAGGAGTTTCAGCATTTTGCTTAATTCATTCTGTAGGCTTACTGAACCCTTCACTTCTCTGAACGCAATGAGCAAGCAGTGCTAATCTGCGATGACTACCCTGAGGTCATACACGCTGCCTTCCGGGAGAATATGCAAAAGGAACTAGGAGAGATTAATGTCTAACTCCTGCTTTTAATCCATTGGAGACAAATCTGATACCTATAGATCCTCTTATGAGAAGCTCCCAGTTCCTTTTGCTTACCGTAAGATAATTCCTTTTAAAGTGTTTCTTAATGGAAGAAGTGGCAAGTCAGAAATGCTCTACACCTTTCAATCCTGCTTTTGCCAAGTATTTTTTCTGTGACCATTCAGTGGAAGATTCTCCAGGCCAAAAAAAAGTGTTCAAAGAGGGATTAACAGCCACTTCCCAATGCTAATGCACAATAGCTACTCACCATGCCCTCATACTCTTAAAAAGTTCCCTTATTGACAGTGCAGACTGTCATTAGATACACTGGAAATCTAAGCATTAACCTTCAAAACAAGGATAATAGATTTACAAAGAAAAACTCTTACATGGAAAGTGAAGTTGATATTCTCCTCCATACACGTAACTGGTGAATCCTTCTCATTTGTTCCATAAACAAACGAAGCTGGTGATACAAATCTGCAATGGTTTAGAAGTTGTAAATTAACAGAATTGCTACATGTCATTAGCATAACTTTCTGCTCCATGCTATCTCCATGAAGACTGGTTCTAGGAAAATACCTGAGTTTGCATTTAAGTAAATCTAGGAACACTGAGTAGAAATCCTCTACCTTTGTACTCTTTCCTCGTAAAAAGGCAGGAGAATCAGAAGAAGTCATAAATCCTCACCCAAAACTGTGCTCCATCAATGCCCCACAAGAAACCCAGAATATGGTCCATAGTAAGCATGGAACCTGAGGATCTGCTGTGCTCTTATGAAATACCTCTTTCTATAAAAAATGGCCCAGTTCTTAAATAATTTTGGTTTGTTAAGAGACAAGTTTTAAGCACCATAGATACCATTGGTCTCATCTCACAGTAGTGGAAATAAAATCTTAGAAGTGTAGGGGTTGGACCCCAGGATAGCTGTGCCATCTCATTCACAGGATTTTAGAATAATAAAAAGACAATAGTTCTGTGGATGTGCAGGTGTAACAATAGGTGACTTACCCATGAGCATTTAACTCAACCTCGTATTTTAGAGGTACAACTAAAGTTAGCATGTTATCCAGCAACATGTTCCCATCTTCATTTTTACTATAAAAACACGAGAGGACAATCAGTTTTGAATGCATCATCATATACTATGCATTATTTCTATACACAAATATTAAATGGACCTTTTGGCTTATTAAAATGAAAGTATTTTATTGGTAACAACATGTCCAGCAGTAAAAAGAAAAAGGACATCTTATACAGGCAGAAATCTGCTCATTATTTAAAATATCTGGGTTTTTTTTTGTAATTTCCTTTTCTCTACAGATTTGCAACTGATGTGCTTTCTTGCAGTTGTGCTTTGCTAAGTCTTTCCAGTGTTCCCTATTCTGTTTTCCAAAGCTAGGAATATTTTTCATTAAGCAATTTTTATTAGACTTTACCAGGTAGCATTAATGATGATGTCGAGGTCATCTTCTGCTCTGGTAAACGAGCTTGCATCCAAGAGGAAACTAAAATCCAGCTGTAGAACAAATAAAATTTTCTTTACATCAAATTATAGGGTGTCTTAACACAGTTTAAATAAAAATATGTTATTAAACTCATTCAGAATTTCCTGCTCTAACAAAATTCAGAAGTAAGAAAATACTTGCTTTTTGTATCTTCTACTCCCTCTCTATTGACCTAACGCATTTGTTCATAGCCTTAGTCAGCTAACTCGTCTAGGAAGCCAGGCACAATCAGTTGATGCATAATGCAAACAATGCTGTGCCTTAATGAATTATTCCAGAGAATGCTTAAGCAACTAATTTTAAAAGTAGCAGAAAGATTCAGATACCAACATGATAAAAGACGTTAGTTGGGAATGAAGGAGAGATTCTGAAAAACAAGGTTTTTGTCTCCCCGCCCTGAAAATCCTCCTAACTTATTGAGGGTGATTTTAAAGCTAGGAACTTCATACATAGCTTACCTTTGATTTTTGATCTACATATAAATAACCAACGCTGCACTCAAGTTTCACTGCATGAATTTCTTTGTCTAATACTTCACAATGTATCTGTTTTTCTTCCTAAAACAAAGGACAAATTATTAATGAGTAAAAGCAAACTGCTTTTTTCTGACATTTCAAATTACATGCACACAGTGAAATTGGGTTGCTTATACTTCCCTGAACTCGGTGTTTGTTATTTCACTGATGCAAATATACAGAACATTCATATTATTCCTGACTACTTTAACATATCTTTATATTGATTACTGTATCCTGTTTCTTCATCTTCTGTGTGCTAACAGCGAAGCTAAGGTGTATGCCTCAGACCCAGACCCACTCAAGTTTAAAGCCAACCTCTGAACGATGTCAGGGGGATTCTACACAGACAGCAGTTACTTTAAAAAGGCAGAAATAGAGAACAACTAGATTTGTGATTTCTCCATAAAACTATGTATCTGTGAAAAAGGGCAGATTCAATGAGATCTTTGATCAATGAGATCTTTGCAACCACTGAAAACACGATCATCAGACAAAAAGTAGCAGCAACGTCCTGAAATACATTTAGAAACCATCACATCCTGTTATTGGAATGATTTCAGTCACCTGTATTGATTAAATTGTGTGTGGTTTAGGTAGCTACAAGTCTGAGAATTTAGAAGCTGGAGTTTTGTCAGCTTTTTTGGTGGGAGTGTGTATGTAGGTTGTCAGTATCTAAAGAAAGTCAACAATCTGTTAACATAATTTGAAAAATGTTTGGCTGAAAAAGAAAAAAAATATCAAAGGATTACTGTTTGACAGATTTTTTTTGTTCTTACCAATTCTAAAACTCGGATGAAATAAAGACCTTTAGGGATTTGAATGTGGAGGACAGTTTCATATGCATCATCTCCAGCATTAAGCAGAGAAATGTTCAACAGTAAAGTCTTCATACTTCCAACAGTGAGATACGTTTTCTTATCATAAGGCCTATAAAAATAATTATCAGAAGTGAAAAGTAATTCTGTATACAGTTTGTACGCAAAAACTTTCCGCCGCTACTCTTTTAGTTAATTTCATTTGGTTCCGACAAAGCTCAGCTGGAGATCATTAAGAAAGTTTTTACTCAGTCCAGTAACGGGAAGTACTACACCAATTATATGATGGCCAACTCCAGTATTGTACTTTTTAAGGCCTGCGGCTCTTAGTGCAAGAGCAAGAAAATTGGTATCAGACCAGTCGTGCTTCTGGCTTTTACAAGACAGGTCCTTTCCTTTACAGACGAGAACAGCAGCGTGCTACTGCTGAATGTATTTTCAGACATTATTTCAAAATTCACCCTTTGTACTCAAAGCATAGGACTGAGTTAACACGAAACAGGTCACAAAGAGGGCAGGTGAACACGCCTATCTTATGATCTATGTAATGTTCTATAATCATGTTACAAGTACAGACACCCTACGGGGGGCTAAAAGTAAACTTCAGCTTGACATTAAGGTTTAATTAAGACTTGTAGAAAGGCTGCCTAGAAATAGACATTTATCAGATATTCTGGCTTGAAACCAAAGCATTAGTCACTGAACACCTTTGGGAAAGAAGCTGGCGCTTAGAAAAGCAACAGAAGGTAAAAGCACTGCATAAGCAGATAGGTTCCAAGACAAAAGCGAATTAAAGAAAAAAACCACAATGTTAACATTTCAGTGGCTTGATTAAGTTTAGGTTAAATTTTGAAGTTGTTTTACTAGTTCCGTGCTTACCGTTCAGTCCTCTTATATGCATTAAAGCCAAGCTCATTAACAAGATGCTGTCACAAAGATGCCTCCCAGCTTAACACACAAGCACACAAAAGCACCAGGTGCACATCTGGGACTACAACAAAGCTGAACTAGAGCTTTTCCCCGGTAATCATATTTCATTCTTCATTAAAAAATGCATGATGCGGACTAGAAATTTACAGAGCAGGCCAAAATCTAAGCAATTTAAACAAAACATGATAGTGTATACATGAAGAGTCATAACTCAGTAAGTAAAGCATTACATTGACACCCCTATTTGATTTCGTTCTTTTAAGACTAAAAGTGTTTGCTTTGCTTTTCAAGGATAATGAATGCATTCTGTCTAGACAAAATAAATTAACGCTTCACAGCTAACCAGTTTTTAATCGAGATTCTAGGGGCACGATGTAATTTAAGGTGATACTTCACACTTTATCAAGATATTTAGCCTATTTATTTACACTGAAAATCTGCTACTGGTACCTAATGCCAAGCAGGTATGCTGTAATCTGTTTTTCTTTCTTAGAGCTTTGAAACACTTAGAAAACTGCATTGCTAATGTCACACATGGAAATGCTGTACAATCTTTCTTTCCGATAAGTTTACGATCCTTCAAATAAAATAATCTTCAAGCCTAAGGAAATGAAAGGGCTTGAAACTCACGCTACAGGCCACGCGTTAAAGTAGGCAGAAAGATAATAATCTTGTTCTGAAATCTATGAAGATGAAAAAGCTTGTGCTCCGGATCACACAGGTGTGATTAATCAGCATTATGTGATTGTCATCATCTTTCGGTGTCATTTTAGGTTGGTTCAACCTAGTATCTCAGTTAAAACAGAATCAACTTTAAAAGTGATAAATTACAGAAGAAAATCCAAGGTGACACACACAATACTGAACTAGCTGAGATTCACAACAGGTACAATTTCTCTTTTTGCACAGCAACAGCCCATATTTCTTGTTTTGAAGTATAATATTCGATAAAGAAAAAGGTTGTGATGATAAAATATAACTTAAAATCAAATCATTAACATCCATTCTGAATAGAAACAATGGTACATGGCTTAAAACTTTCTAAAGATGATGCTAAACAGAAGCATATCTCACAAAGTATTGTTGGGTGTAATACAGATTCTGCAAGACAATAATAGTCATATGTAAATACTTTGAAAGTGTATTAATTATCTTGCCTAATAACAGGACTTAAACATGATACCCAGTTGGAAGGAATGGGGAAAAACTGAAACATACTAAAGGTATAAAAAAAAATAAATTAGGGATGTAAGTGAAAAAATCACAAAACAAAACTAATTTTGGAAAATGCAAGCTAATTCATGTAGGGAAAAGAAGTCTAAACCTCACATAATATTCAACCATCTGGTGTCTCAATCAGCAGTATAAAACTGAAGATGTAATATTCTTCAGTAAAGGAGGAAAAAGAGCCACTTAATTAGTTTATAATTGAAATAAGATATATAACAATGTCTTAGTACAAAACTGAAGTATCTTCTTTGTGCAGTGCAAGTACCGTATCTTAAGAGTAGCCGAAATAATTGATAGATTGTCAATTTAACAGTAGTTATGATGTCTACATATTGAATACATGCTGTGCACCGTATCTTAGCCCAGTTATATAGGAAGTGTAGAATACAAGTTTGCCTTTTTGTGAAGAAGATGTATTTTATGAGCTGTAAAGTCTTCTAATTATGCAAGAACAGTTCTTCAGTTATATACATTTCTGTTACATTCCCTGGAAGATTTACAATTTAAAAATATTCTTCAACTAAGCACAGCCTCACTCCTCAGTGAGGAGTATTTTCTCAGGGAGTCCATAGTCTACTTTTGCAAATTAACGTTCTTTACATACAAAATATTAAGTAATAATTTAGATAAAATTTTACTGAACCTCTTTCCAAAAGATGAAAGCCACATTATACTTACTTTGGAAAAGCAACTTTTCCAGAAACTCTCAAGTCAGCAGAACAATTTTCTTGGGAGCAAAATCTTGCAAAAACAAACTATAAAAGACAAATAATAAAAATTAAAAAAAGCACTTTAGTGTATTGCGCATATTATAGCGAGTAAAAGTATTTCCAAAGAAAGAAACCTATCACTTTGTTACCAAGTATTGGGAATTAGCTAATAGCTCTTGCTCCTAAAAACGATCGAATCGGGCTACGATGTGCAATTTTCCAAACACGTTCTGCGCACCCAGAATAACAAGAGAGAGGCTTTCCAGACTCACAGTTAAACCAGTGAGCGTACGTTCAGCTGATTCTTTACCAGTAGTACATATAAAGGGCAGAGAGTTTTAGAGGATCCAGAACCGAGGTCTCTGCAGTCTCTCCTATGTCACAGCACATTAACTTTTGCAAGAGAGTTTCATTACACAAACTTTACTTATCATACTGTTAGTAAAGGTTTGGTGAGACTAGAGACACCACGAGTTCCACGGGTCCGTGCCTTGGTTATCAGTATGCTATAGGGCACATTTATGTCACTATATTCAACACCACCCTCTTTCTCTCTAACTCTATGGTTTCTAAAACAAAATTTTGAATCAAGATGAAAAGGAAAAGCATGCCATTTAAATGGAGCTTTATAGATTTCTCTTTATAGTTCTGATAGCCAACTGTATCTGAATTACATGAAGCTTACTGTTTGTGAAAAGTCATAATATGTTTATGACCTTTTGGTAGTTAAAAATTCAGAGCATCCTGACTTTTGCTTAAGTTGGTTCTGTTTTATCTCAAACCAGGACAGCTTAAGTCAGAGTAAAAGTCTATTAATCCTTAATAAGGTTTTTTTGAGAAAAAAAAGTTAATTTCATACTCATTTAAAGACACAGAAGACACTTCCCCCTCCCCAAATTTGTGTTTGAAAACCTGCAATACCTTCACAGAACTAATATTTCAGCAACATCATTGAAACACTTCAAGATTAATACCAACACGATATTATGTATTTAACACAGAATTAATTTTAAAGAACAATTTTATACTGGAAAGTGACTCATCCTGTGTAGTCAAAAAAGAATGAATATTTCAAAGAGTGAATTTCATACCTGTGTGTTCTGAGGTATATAATATTATATATTCTTGCAAGTTCTCTGCACATGCCTCTTTTTTTGTTAAATCATAATACAAAATGTATACCAGTATGGCAAAGATTTTTTTTTTTGTGAAAATATAGGCATTTTTTAGCATGCTGGTTTATTAATTAAGATCAAGGCACGAGGTGCTGGTCTGGAAAATGCATTCCTTCACATGCTATGGATGTGTGAAGCTTTTTTTAACTGAAGATTAAAATGTGAATAGTTATTACTGAATTTGAAAAAAAGAGAACTCATACACTAACCTTGCTTTTTATAACATCTTTTTCTTTCCTCCGTTGAAGAACGGGTTGAAGCGGTGAAAATTCTTGAGCATTTCTTTTCTGTAGAATATGATGCCCCAGACGATAACTTGCTTCAACATGTACAGGAGTCAAGATATCCCTTACATCTTTCTATGAAAATTGGAAACCTAATGAGTTAATCATATAAGACAAGACATGTATGCTTATGTTTTAAAGATTATAAGGTTCCCTAGAACTAACTTAAATAGGAACGCTTATTTTTTTTTTACAAGTAAAATTATTTCATATGCCATATGGCTCATATACTTTTCCAGACATCTTCATCACTGAAAGAGGTAATCAGAAATGCAGAAAAGCATACTACATTCAATGACCGCATCAGGCATTTCAGAATGGAAGATTCTTATATTAAAAGAAGTCTCATTGAATAGCGAGCCTATTTCTGTCAATAATACTGCCTTACACACCTATGAAATGCTGTACTGCCCAAATAGAAAAATAGGCAAAAGTTGGCTAAAATGGAGAAAGTTAACCAGTGGGATAATGCCAGACAAAACCCATGGATATTTCCATATGAAATCAGAAGGAGTTCTCCCACAGTACCACTAAATCAGGTCATGACTGCATTTTATTTTTCTGCCTCTTGATTTCCTATTCTGTATTAACAAGATTAAACTCCTCAATAAATGACCATTTTGTACATGAAGCTTTGACTGTGTAGGAATGTTGCAGATCAGAGCCTGAACTACCTACTTGTGAAAACTGAACAGCTTGAAGCCCCGAGTACTAACAATAGCAAACCTGATTAAATTACTCCCTAAGTGTAGGAGATAGACAGACACTGATTGTCCCTCCACATGGCCACTACTTTAATTCTTATCTGCAAGCTTGCTTTGGCCAAATCGCATATTATCTAATTCATAATAATTTTCCACAAGGTCCTCTCTGCATCTGCTTTATATTACTTCCATTATACTAATTAGCTATTAATTAGTCTTTACTCAAAATACATAAAACGTACATCGCCTCTTGCAAGGACTGTACTTGACAGACATTCACACTTACTTAACTTTAGGAGCTTCATACAAGTACAGAAACCTCAGTGGGTGGAAGGAGATGCTTATAATGCTATTAATTAAGAATTAAAAAGAAAATTGAATTATATGGAGGAAAAGTACTAATGATAGACTATAGGAAGCGATGAGCCAAATCGTATCCTGCCTCCTACACAAATACCTGCTGATGCTGGTACAGCGATCTGTACAAGGTCAGCTGTCAGTCAGATCTCTCTTAGCTTACAAAACTCTTAGAAGTGGCAATTTGCCACTGCTCCTGTAAGTAACGTTCACTTAGGTGCAACTACCAGTTGAGACGCATCTGGGCTATTTTCCAGTAGATAACATAAGCTTTCCTTTCTACCCCGAAGCTTTATTGTGAAGAATTGGCTTCTAATGGTGTCATAAACAAAAAAAGAAATAAAAGAAAGAAAGAAGAAAAATACACGGAAGACTCCTCCCTGCAGGTTTGTTTGTAGCTGTCTATTTCCCAGCCTCTGTGCAAGATCAACTGTACCAGTCATCCTAATAGATGACTGTTTCAAAAGGTCACAGAATTGCTACCATGAGGATTTTAAAGAAAAGGCTAGGCAAACCAGTCCATTGTTTTATTACCCTTGTTTCCCCTTACATCTAAATATTCCCTGTCCTTAGTATTTCTTTAAAGATTTCTCTTCCCTCTTAGATAAGGTCTTACAGGAGATAAGTCAAGGAACTGGCAGATGAAGTTGCTAAGCCACTATCCATCCTATTTGAGAAGTTGTAGCAGTTCGGGGAAGTTCCCACTGACTGGAAAAGGGGAAACATAACCCTCATTTTTGAAAAGGGAAAAGAGGAAGACCCAGGAAACTACAAACCGGTCAGTCTCACCTCTGCGCCCAGCAAGATCGTGAAGCAGATCCTCCTGGAAACTATGCTAAGGTACACGGAAAATAAGGAGCTGACTGATGACAGCAAACACGGCTTCACTGAAGGTGACACACCTGACAAACTTCCCCAGAGGACTTGCGGATGCCCCATTCCTGCAGGTGTTCAAGTACAGGCTGGATGGGGCTTTGAGCAACCTGGTCTAGTGGGAGGTGTCCCTGCCCACGGCAGGGGGGTTGGAACTAGATGATCCTTAAGGTCTCTTCCAACCCAAATCATTCCACGATTCTCTAAAGTCTGTTTTTTCTGAGTTAATAAAACATGGTTCCTCTGTGTCTGCTAGTTTTTATTGTTTGACTGTGGTTTAGGACTTCAAGTTCTTCCAATTTATTCTCCAAAATTTTTGTTGGAATAGGCAAGCTTCTAAGATGTTTGACAGACTGAATCACTTTTATTCTTTCTTGTTCAGTGAACAACCATAAAAATGTTATATCCTTGTCCTGATAACAGTTGGTTTTACTTTCAAGACAGGTCCCTCATTCATCCTTCTGAAGGATACATCAAGCATGAGTACGACAGTTCATTTCCTCCAGGGCAACAGTGACTTTGAGACTACTATTGCAGTTAGGATCTTACTGACCACGTTCTTGCTAACTTATTTCCAAGCCAGTACCATCCTCATTTTCAAAGGATGTTTGCTGTTGGATCAAACTCTGCTTCTGGAGAAACCAACAGCCAACTTGCTCCTGCTGAGTAGCTGGTACCACCACTTTTACTGGCATTGGTACAGGCCTCCTTGGCTAGCTGACAGCTTGCAGTCTCCAACAGCCTCCTGCTGAATGCCCACTTGCCCTGGTAGCACTACTATATCTGTGGCTTCTCCTCTGAAGCTCTTCTACCAGCAGATTCCTTCTTGCCTCTACACCTTCACAAACAGAGAACTGTAACCATGTTTACTACAAATCTTGCTCCAGGATTCATGTTGATACATCCAGAAGAAAGACATATCTGTGCAGGCTTCACTTTTGTGAGCAGAGGAGTAGAGAGATCACTTTGTCAGCACAGTGCACATTCTTCGTATTGTTCAGCTCTAGATTAATTCATTAAACTCTCACGAGTACTCTTCCTACCCTGTTTCCACCTCTTGATTCTCTGAGTACCTCCCTTGGCAAGTGCTGCATTCCTTGCAGGAAAAGATATCAAACGATTCCAAGCAAGTGTTTTTCTTCATGCCCTGCCAGCCTGTGGCTCTTTGCAACAAATTCACAAAACAGACCACACTATAAACCTTGAACTACAGACTCTCTTCTAGTAATCATCTTCATTTCACTTCCTATGGATCAGGAATGGGTTCTTTTCTTATCAGGTGAGTCTACCTCATCTACTCACAGTAAAAAGGAGAGCAAAACCACACATGCATTCTTTGAAATAGTTACAAATAACAAAACATAATAAACACTTTCCCTGGGTAATTACAAGCTTGAAGATTTTGCATTAAAGAGTACATAGGAAAGTTCCATCAGAAATGTTCAGCAGAAAATCTGTTATTCCATAACTTCTTGGTTCAAACCGGCCTCAATCTATGATCTGTCATCCATAAGAAAGGGTGAAAAAATGTCAAGAATGCTCATGTCCTACTTCATTGCTGTGATTATTACTATTACGCACATTCTCACTGACATAAGAGATGGCCGACCCAGTTGCTTCCCCACAGAAAGCTGAGAAAGCATCAGAATTAAAATGTATTAATTGTGGAAGTTATGAGCACAAATATTTTAATTCCAAAATGATCTGATGCAATTGTAAACAAAATAGGTTCTTTTGCAGCAGGTGTGCTTTTCAAAGGAGAACTAAGGATTTACAGGGTAATACAAATTGAAAATTACATTACCCTCATAAATGCTGGATGGTCTTTGCAGGCAGTATTCTTGCTGTAAATCTTTACATTTCCTGAGATCGTATCAGATGTTCCATTGGAGGAAAAATAAAATCTTGCTTGTGTATCCACTTTTCTGTTCACATCAACACTCAGATTATAAAGCAGTACTGCAAAATGAAACCCAGGAAAAAGAGAAGTTATAAAAATGCTAAGTGTTATAATTTTCATGAATTTATGATAGAAATTACATCCTCTGACTCACTTTCTTAAGTATGTTCTGTAATATCCATTCTGAAATGCTCCACGTAAAAATTCTCTGACATAAATCCATACCTAATGAAAGCTTCTAGCGCTCTGAAAATTCATTACATCATGACTGATCCCCGATACATACTTTTACATCAGGGATAGTTTTGTCAAGTTACATTTATAGTTTTCTACCAGAATCTATTTAAAGAAAACCTGCTTCAGTTACTTATGGGTCTGACATTAAATTTCAATGCACAGATAAGCCAACAGACACTGAGAAATATTGTTTAACTTCACAGTTTTTTCTATTCAAGTTAGCATGAATTGCTATGTTAACAGACTGAAAATACGTTTCAGAGCATTACTGATCTATTACTTCTTAATATCTGCCAAAAATTGAGTTAGGATATCTACAATTTCCTCTAGTCTTCTCTATTTAAGTTGAAGTCTTATGTCCAAATCCAGTGAGGGTAATCCAGTCTGACTGCTCATCTTTCACAACAAATATAAATGTCAAAAGATCTGAACTGGAAACTTTACAGTTCATTGTTGGATGTGTTCTCTGTAACTTGTTCCTAAAGGATGTTGTGTATTCTCATACAGAAGATTTAAGCAATTTAATTTTATATACCATGTATTTGCAGGGCTGTTTGCAGTTTACAAATAGCATGTGACAAGTAGGTTAACAGCACCCAGGCAATACAGTCAAATTTAGACAGTACATTATCTAAAATAAGTTCACCATGAATATTCCCTCCAATATATACTGCTTCAAGCAATACCAGTTTTTGCCAAAAGCAAAATATGCATTATATAAAATAGAATACAAGTAATGTTGTAATATTAAATGTTTAAAATATAATACAAGTAATGTTGATGGGACTCCCTCTCTTTCACATAATGTTACGATCAGGTGCTTGAGCTGCTTTATGAAGGGAATGTCTTTTCTCTATTGCTAAGCGGAGGACTGCATCCTACAGCCATCCCGTATGGTTTGGTCCATGTCTCGAAGGACTGTTTTTAGAGGACATCTGAATATCATGCTGAATAATCCATTTGATTCTACATTAAGAAAACACGTTCACCCATCATTAATTCCCTACTTAATTGCAAAGCAACAGCCCAGACGTTTGCATGTGGAAAGTTCAGACAAATTTGACAGACACTTCTGTTGGGCCGTGCGCAAACAGAATATGGTCCCTGGGCAACCATGTAAAAGAAAGTGTTCACAGAATTTCTTTGTGAATCCTAACGGCATACAATCTCATTCAAAAACCGATCAAAATGACAGATCTAGTCCCTTTCATAGCATCACAGTAACCATCTGAAATGGCAACATTACAATGTAGTTCAAAAGCATGAGCTAATCACACCACTGTTAGGCTAATTCCAGTGCCTCAGTTAACTCACCTATCTATGATGGTGCTGTTTTAGTACTCCTGCAAAACCCATGTGAAAATATTACTAAATGATTATGCACAGTCCCAGCTGAACTCTAGCACGTCACAACCCAGCTAGCTAGCTAAAAATTAGTCTTTGGTTGTCTAAACCAGTTGCCATCAAAACTTTAGATTACATCATTGATGCAATAGAGAACTTGGAATTCTACCTTCATCCTCACAGCACCTCACCTTTTTGACATCACTACCTCTTCTAGGCCAGGTAACACCACTAGTCCTAGTAGGGATGTGCTGTTACTCTAAATTGAATAAAAGTGTAATGGCTCAGTGTTATACGGTGGTTATAAGGTAAAAAAGGTATCCATGTTTTTAATTTTCATTTTATACTGAACTCAGATTAATGGTCCACTAAATACCAATAGCATTGTTCTGTAAATAGGTGCATTTAAAATGAATACATATACTGGAATTTTTTCCAAGTAGCTTACCAATATAACCAGGTACCTCTCGTCCTGTATAAGTAAAGCATATCTTCAAATTCATACAGATGGCAGGCTGGTCATTTTCCATGCAGTTTAAATTAGTTCGATTTATTGAATTAGGATGTTTTAAAGAAGCTTCAACAATTATCACTGGTTTTGTTCTAAGAATAGAAAAGAGTTAGTGTTCACAAAACACTTCAGAAATAGCTTACAGAACCTCTGCAGAATCTAACAATCTCTAACAGAATCTATTTTTATATTTTATAATTATAATTTTTTAAGCTCTCTGCATTTTTCAGAATCCAAATAGTTGTATGCACACTATTTTTTGCCTCAAGAAGTTTCAGAATGATGTTTTCTTTTTCTTCAAGGTGTCTACTTAAACGTTTCAGTTGTAGAGCATTCTAGAGCCTAATGACTGAAGTTCAAGACACCAAGAAGAATATCAGGTTAAAATATACTACTGAGTTTTATTAAATTGCATTAAAAAATACAGTTAAATTGTATGGTCTTTAAAAGCACTGAAATGTAGCAATCTCACCTCAGCACCACAGCAGAATCAGAGAGAAATGCACCAACTGCTACATCTGTACAAAAAAAAATAGATCAACAAGCATCATTTGTCAACAGGAGTTACCTCTCAGGTACAAGCATTCTGTAGCACATTCACCTTTTGGTCAGCATTAAAACACCATTTGCCCTTTATTTATTAGAAGGCATATGCTAATGTTCAAAGGTGTTCTCCTCCATCTAGAAGATGATTCCTCAAATACTTGTCCACTGTCCATTAACGCTGCGCACTAATTTGCTGGACTTGCAGGTATTGGTAATGCGATGATTTGATTTCTATTCATGTTTAAGTGGCTGATACTGAAGGACAATTCAGCTAAATAAGAGGTACTTGCCTTCTTTTTAATCCAAATATTCAATGTTGCTATACACGCACATATACATAAACAATTCAGTTATATATATAACTATATATAGCGTATGTATGAAATTATGCATAGAGATAGATAGAAAAAAAATATTTAATTTATTCCAAACTAACTGAAAACTATTCATGCAATAAGGAAAAGAATACACGCAGTATATATACCTCTCAAATGAGGTAGCAAAAGTGAATTGTCAGATGAGTGTAAGGGACATAAGGGTCTGAGGATGTGACTCCCAAATCAGTAAATAACAGGTGACCTGACAGCTGACTACCTCTGTAGTGTCACACTACCTCTTAGCCCAGCATTACAAATTAACCTGGATAACTTTTCTGTCGACGCAGCCAGAGCACAGAACATGCAGTTCATGATAACTTTATGCTTTTACACCCACAGAAGCATGACAGGCAATACCTGACCTGATGTAATGCTTACCTGCATAATGTCAAAATATTTTGCCAATATGTATAAAACAACAAGTGTATACACTTGGAACCAGCTAAATTGTTTTACACAAAATTAGCACTTCTGTGTCATGCCTACAAGAACTCCACAACAGTCTTAATCCAATGCCGTGAGCGCTGACTCAGGTTAATGTATTGTTCTCACAGACCGAGAGACACAGAGCTCAGTAACTCCTGGCAAAATCCAGAACATGTAAAGACCAGCAAGATTTTTAGCTTAGCGCACTAGTCTGTACAACAAATGTGCTTCCAGTGCCCAAACTAGCTTATTGTGACATTAGCAGATGAAATGGCTGCTGTAAAAATAAAAATTACATATTTCTTCCTCTTGTGCACTATGATCTTACTATTCCATCATTCTCAGTCCTTAATTAATAGTTAGATGACCGTGAAAACTGATTGCTTGGCCTCAGCTTTACTTCCTTTTTTTTTTTTTTCCCCTTCTCACAAAATGCAACGTGTGACATCATCTTAATGACAGATTTTGCTTCTGTTAAGAGTAACAAGTAGTGTGGTAGGATTGTTCCCTATAAATCTCTACTCTTCTAAAAATGAAAAATAAACAAAATTGTTTAATTCACCTTGATAACCATTGTTATCTGCGTCAATGCCACTTGATATGGATTGTCCAAACATGCTCAAAGAATTACTGATTTGATGTCCTTGTATTCTCTGAGGAGGAAAAAAAAACAGAAGAGAAAATTATTATTGGAAAGCTAATCTTTGAGTTACAATATCCAATGAAAAATGTGAGCACAACCATCCTGGTGCTGAAGGCAGTTACATGCTTACCTGTGAAAGTATACTTCTGAAAGTAATATTCCCCAATTACCACAAATGTTATATCCCATAAACCCTGTCTGAGGCCTCTAAAACAGTTTATTTTTCTGTTATAGGTTATATTATGACTGGAAATCATAGACTATGTAAAAAATTTCTGAAGTCTTTTACAGCACCTGAGAAAGCCTGAGTGTTAAATGAAGGGAAAACCCTCTCAAATTTAAACTTAAGGTTTTTCTGGATGGATTATTTTTCATTAAAAAAGCATACCTGTGAAAATGATGGTGTTATTCCATCTTCCCTGCCATTGTATATATAAATAACCCCTTTTAGATTATCTTCTTGTGGAGCCCCAATTGCTACATCTGTTGAAAAACAATTTAGCAATAATCACTTGACTAGGAAACATGAAGAAGGAAGAGTTAAAGAAATTCAAATCGTGATGCATGCAATGCCAGACCAAATTTATTTGACTGAATTCAAAAGAAGTGCTGAAGATCGATATAAAGCAAATAGAAACAATACAGACCAGCTCAGCAATCTGACTCTGCCTTAAGTACTATGTACTATGTTTCTGGGACAAATACAGACATTTTGTTCAAGACAAAGTCTGTTCCTAACAACGCTGAATTTTACCCTTAAGAGGTTATCACGGAGAACAGCCAAAATGATTATGGTCTTTAAGGAAAAAAAAAAAAAAGAAAAAAAAGAAGCCTTGTTTTCATGGAATTATGATGATTTTCCTGAACTCCGCAGTCAGCTATACCCACATGGATTAAATCAGCGAAACGCAAGAAGTACTCTTATTACACTGCCTGAAATGAAGCATTTATTTTCCTATGAAATGCCCTTAATAGCTGATAACAAGCTTGAACGGGCATTTAACAAGGAAATAAAGGTAGCTGCTTTGTACAAAGGGATATGTTTTATGGCTATATGATTTAACCCCAGAGGGGTGTGGTGACACATAAACAAACCAGCCAACCCACCTACCCACCCACTCTCAACAGAGCCCTTACCAAAATGCCCTGTGATTCAAATAGCCAGAGGTTTTTAACCAAAAAGTAGAGGGGGAGAGGATTTACATCATCCTGAAATTCACTAATATAAATTAATAATTGTGAACTTTCATTGACAAATAAGCAAAACTGAATTATCTGCAAATCGGAAATGCTGTACGCTGCACCAAACCAAAAATCACAAGAAAAGCAAAGCTCTGACAATCTGGTTTTACTGAACAATTCTCTGATTGAATCCTTATTGATTGAATCCATACTTTGGTGACTAAAACACACAAAATGTGCTATGTCTTTCTACTGGTGAGATGAAAATAGGACAGCCAAGTTGTGTTAATTAAAATTACACATATGTTCTTGAGGAGGTTAGATGCTACACCAACACGCACACCATTATCTTCACAGGGCTGATACTGATGGTTTAGATCATTGAAGAAGTTGGCTCTGCTGTGCTTTTTTATTACTTACTACAGACAAATGGTTTCTAACACCCAATTTCTCTTTGTATTTTGCTTCCAGCTGTTTTTCTTACAAAATTGCTTCTCCTACTGCCACTCTCAATATTGCCTACACTTTTTCTTTTCAACGTTTTTGCTCCCTTCAAAAGCTAATCCACTTGTTTGCTCCGCCTCCCCCTGCAGTTTTAGGATGCCCATTTTACATTATATTGCATGTCATACATCTACTTTGCTGTGGTGCTATTAATTTGATTTTACTTCTCTGTTCCCCAGCCCTGCATTTGGATACAGTTTTCCTTTGCAGTTTGAAAATATTTTTGGGGAAAAAACGAAACTTGTGTATAAAATTGTGAAGGTAATGCAAAACAGGAGAAACTAAATTTAACAAGAGTTTGAGCAACAAGTAACAAACAGGTACAGGTACAGGGCGGGGAAGACTACTTTAAGGAAAAGGAGACCAGATAAGAGAATGACTATTCCAAGCTTTGCAGGTTACGGAACAGGACCAAGCACACAAGACAAAGGGAAGAGTGAAAGGAGAACCCTGGACAGTAACTGCAAGCGTGAAGAAAGACGTGGACCTGGTAAAGATACAGCCCAGAAAAAGCTGACAGTTTTTGCACAAAGCATATTAGCTCCCTGCATATAGTCCAAGTTTTGATGATGAAAAAAATGAAACCGTTTATGAATTTTTGAAGAGTAGAAAATGCCTGTTTTATTTTTATCCTGTCCCTACGCAGCCTATTGTGCCTGCCCTTCTGCTGGAGGGGAGCGCGTGCCAGTTTTTCAGACAGGAACACTGTACATTCCTATTTGTTTGAAACCACGACAAGATGAATGAAGCCACTGAGCCAGGTCCCCTCTGCTTGTCTTCAGTCTAGCTGGAGGCCTCCCAGTCGGCTGTGTTTTTGCAGGCTACCTAAACAGCTACTGAATGGTCTTGGAAGGAAAGAAGCTGAAAGCAGTAGACCATGGGGCTTTCTGTAGCAAATACATTTTAGGCAGCCTGGCTGGAAGCAGAAGGGAAGTAGGCGGCCATGAGAGTCATTCTAGATGTTTTAACACATCTTACATCCTTTCATCTGTTTTCTGTAACCAAAATACCTTTTATCTATAACCTTCACATGGTATTCTCTTTTCAACGTCTATGACTTTTATGCTTATTACAGAAGTTAGACACAAGTCTGGAGACTGAATCTCTCTGAGCTGCTTCCACCCAAAAAACATCAATGGAAATTTCAGCCTGTAGCTCATCATATTTAGAGAGGGTGTTTCAGTCTGGGTGGTGGGGAAGGAAAGAAGGATATTCTCAGTTTCTGTTTAGGCATCTAACTTTAAGTGCCTGAAACAGATCCTCCTGTATAGACAACGGGAATAAAAAGCTCCCTCCGAGCCCCATTAACGTTGTGAATTCACTGTCAGGGCATGGCCATCGAAGTCCTTCCCTGCGTTCTCTGTCCGATCCCCACTAGGGAGCCCGTGCTAGGCAATTCACGAGTTATCTGAGGGCTTGAGTGGGAATTAGTCCCACAACAGTCTCCCACGTTGTTTTCGATATCCCCATGTGTTTAGTACTCCCTGTTGGTGACACAGAAGCAGATCTTGACTCAACGTGTAATTTTTATTCATGATGTTACAAAATTGCCAAATTGTTCCCCAACCATTGTCTCCGACGTCTATAACAAGATTAGGGATTCCACTTGAGGTCCAGTACCCAAAGTTATCATGCTCATGCTCTTTCTTAAAGCAACAGAACCTAATCTTTTGGTATTACACATCAATGACCACGGAACAGCTATATTTCAAATCAGAAAAGAAGGGTCAAGTCACTAATTGAAAGTCTTTTCAGACTTCCATAATCCTCCTGTTTATTATGACAGTCCACTGCTCAGGGAGAATTAAACCCAATGGGTTTTCTTTATATACTTACCTTCAAAACCATCGTTATCAATGTCTCCTAGATTGGCTATGGACTCTCCAAACCTGGCTGCATATGAGTCACTCCCGCTGAGCTCTATGTTCAGTTCTACCATCTTTGCCTCCTGAAGAAAAACAGAGCCAATGGCACATTAACAGAGCCTCTTAAGGTGACCTGGAATACGACTCAAAATCTTAAAACTGCCTTGGATGCCAATATTATAATGCTACTGAACTCCTTGGTGCAGAAGCGAGCATTATCAAAGATATTTAACAGTATGTAGTATAAGAATAATAAAGAGTAAGAAAGTTGTTCTTTAAGAAAGAGAACAGCAATGTGTTCCCACAGCAAACACCTGGAAACAGCAGCAAGCTTAGATCAGAACACAGAGGCTTACTGCCCTGCGAAAACTGTTTGCTAAAAAGGTAGTAAACAGTAGTTGCTTCAGAGCTATTTGGCGTGCCTTAGTTAGTTGTAGGTATCCCAGAGTGACTTAGTTCTCTGTGAGGAAAACACGTTAAGAAAATGTTAACTGCGAGCCCAAGAGAATAAATATGTATTAGTGTGGAGAGGAAGGGAAATAAGATACGAAGATAAAATTTACAAAGCCAGACAAATTCAAAAGCACACAAAAAATAGTGATTATACTTTCACTTCCGATCCCCCAAAAGAATAAAAGGAAGCTAATTCTAATGTGCGATCTGTCCAGTTACTTTATTTGCCACATTGAGGACTACCAGTCTCTTTCCTGACTTGTACCACTAACCGCACACAAATTTTTCATTCCTTGTTTGTTTCTGAAGTGCTAAGTTGCTCTTCACATGCCAGTTCGGTGGCAAGCACGGTAACGGAGGAGAGCTTGCAAAGAGGCTGTAGTGGCAGGCTGTCACCACCTGAAGTTACTGTGAAACAAAACGAGTCTGTCCTCAGTTCTAACAACAGCCTAAGTAACAATGCATTAGTTTATACAGCTACCCTTTGCAGTTGGGCTACACAGTCCTGCTGGGATGGTCATTGCGGATCTAGAGCTCTTTTTCTTATATCCTGAAATACTGTATGATAAGAGAGAAAAAATCTCTTGTTATACTAGAATTACCATGTGTTTTTAAGAGAAAATACTTACAGAACCTGAATTGATATAGACATAAACTCTTCCTTCTTCTCTGATGGTACTTTGCATTGGAGCACCAACGAGCAAGTCTGAGAGGCCATCTGAATTCAGGTCCACAGCACAAACTGCAGCTCCGAAGTAAGAACCAAGCTGTGTGCAAACAAGAAATCACATTACCTTTGAATTTTGATCAAGACATGCTAGAAGTTCTAAGGTGCAGAAAAGTAGTCTGAAAGATTTACCTTTTTACCCCTTAGTTCAAATAGAATACTTAGTTGCTTCTCAATGCTAAAAATGTATGCCTAAAACAGAAAGAAAATACGAGTGGAGTTCAGCAAACAGTAATCTGAAATACTTTCCAGTACTTTCTCTACAGCATGCGCTGGAGAATCAGTAAAGCAACACAGTATCACAAGGTACAGCTAATTACGTTTCCTATCTGTACCTTTCTTTAACACCATAGTTCACAGCAATGCTGTCTAGACCATCTTCCCTCATTCCTCCTTTGACTTTTCTCCCCGTGAGAAATCATACATATCTGATATTTGTCATTAATATGTTAATCTAAATTGGAAAATCATGGGTGGGTACGCGGAGGTTTATTCTTCAAATCAATAGTATAGACAATCTCTTACTTTACCAGTCTGCTCCTGTTGGGGTGCCCCTCCAACTACTTCTATACTGGATGATGTCAGAAAATGTCCAGCTCCAACAGAGTATCCTGTAAATTAGAAATGCACTATTCAATACCGGAAATGCTATATAAAGAAAAAAAAAAATATGGGAGCATGACGTATAAAAGCTGTCAACACCACAAATTATTGTGAGTCTGACATTCAGACCTCATGCAAGTTAGCAATGAAAGCAGAAATGAAAAATTTTGAAATATAAGCAAAAGGCCAATACAAACACTAAGTTCCAGTGAGCAGAAACAAGTGTCAGAAACACTCTTTACAGGATCTCAACTATCTGCCATACTTTAAAAGTCAGTAAAATAAATTTCAAACACTTTCTGTTAATGCATATTCTACAATTGTTCAGTGAGCCCATACTGCAATACACATAAAAATGATCAAATGTCCATAGAGTGCAATGTGAAAACGCTTGATTCAATTGTTACTCTTTGACTACTGCTGTAACAGCTCTTAACAAACAGGACCATATTTTGGTGCAGACATCCAGCCCCAGAATTTCAAACCGAAGGCTAACACCTTGATCTCTAGCTACACAAGCCATCCTTACTCTTTCCAAAATACATGATGGCGAAGTTGAAACAGGGAAGACAGTTAACGTATTCTACTACTCCTGCATTTACTGAATGACTGTTGATTTTCACAGCATACAGAGAAAATGGAAAAATCATCTTAGATCAGATGAGAATGAGCCTTCAATCTTTCATCTGTGAAGATAACTGTTATATTCAAGTTCTCATTAAGCCAGCTTTTTCTTTTCATATCTCAAGCTAAAAGAGGTACACAAGGCAATTTATCATTTAAAGGCCAACAGATCAACACCTAGTTTTTACTTATTCAACAAAAAATTAAGCTTAAGTAGATGAACTTTAATTTACCTCCTCTGACTTTTATTTTCTAGTTATTTTGGTTTTGCTGAAGCGTAACCATTGGTAATTCTTATAAACTTGGGGTTTGGGTTTTGTGGGCTTGGTTTTGGTTTTGTTTTTTTTTTTTTTTTAATCCTTCTAAACAAAACCAAAAAAACACTCAAAAACCAAACACATGAAAATTATAGTAATCAGATAGTCCTCATGTTTACTGTGGTATTAAAACATTTGGCAGGGGGGTTTCACATAATCATCTCTTACATTTAAAGGCATAGTTAAATGAAATTTTATTCCAACCCCAGAATTCTCTCCTCTTTACTACATTTACTACATTACTACAGTTTTTCAGTTTTCTGAAATGTCATTAGCCGTTCTCAGGTTCCTGAAAGAAACTATTACTTTGTGATTTCTTTAAGGCAGTTTGTTAAGCACCCATGCTTACTCTTTCATCAGGCCCAGCTGATTCAAAAGACTGACTTACTTATCTAATTCCTTTCAAAGAAGTCAGTTATTAATATCCAAGATACTCTGAAGTAGTCAAGGAAATACTGCCAAACATTATGCATTACCAGCTTCTCTTCCTAACTTCCTTCGTTCGGTTAATTGTCTGGTACTTCAACAACTTTGTTTCTTCCAACTTATGGAAAATGTTACGATACTTTTGCACACTCTTCCTGCAAACTCTGATTTGTTAATTATTACACTTTGACAGTTTAACGAAAAATATAAATAAAGAAGCCAACTTCTCAGTCCCTGCCAGGAGGCGGATAATGTAAGCAGATAATTATGTCTAGTCACGTGCTTGAATTGCTTCTGGTCACAGTATACTTCCACCACTTGGTAAGGATATTTTTGTTCATTATTTAAGGGAGAGACAAACTCAGTCTTAAAAAAAAATAAATATAATCTTGGTAACAGAATTAATGCTAAATAGGTTTTGGCCTTAAGCAATGCAAAAGATGGGACAGAACAGAAGCTGAAGGAGGTGAATGAAGGTACCTATACATTCTTTCAACCACGTTATGTACTATTATGAGGGAACAAAGTGGAGGTTTAAGTAGCATGGAACAATGCAAAATGTAAAGTTTGTCACAGCTGCTACTGTAGAGACATACAGATGAGCCAACGGTCCCTTTCTTCATTTCCCCATAGAAAGCACAAGTTTAGAGGACACACGGCTGTCCTTATGTCTTTATGCAAGCTGTTACCCGTTTGCCTGTATCTGGCTTTTGGCTATCAACGACCTGACTCATTCATTACAGAAATTCTCCCTCTTATACTTGTAGGAGGAGAAATCTGGAATGAGCTTTTTTCCCCCAGACAAGCGCAACGCTTTTTCTGCTGATTGTTACTGGAAAGCTGGAGCAAGCATTCTCTGAAGTTTTTCATATGCCCTATGAAAGGTTAGAAACATTACTGGTTAACCATAGCGATGTGGGTATTTACCACCCAGCATCTCTTCTGCTTGACTTTCCCACAGAGCCCAACTGCAGCCTTTGCAAGGCTCTGTACTGAGTTCTGAAGTGTTTGTATTTCGTAACAGTTATTTCATAACCTATGCCTGCTTCCTATTGTCAAAAGAGTGACATCAGAAACAGGAAATGTTTATCCACGTGAACCAGATCTACGAATGGGAAAATGCAAAAACCAATGGTCACAGGCAAAAACTTTCTTGCTCAGGAGTTCAGGAAGGACAGATGAGCTTTTCTTAGTGTGTAGTGAGAAAACTGAAGCTGGTCATGTTTCTGGCATAAACCCCTAGCACTAAATCCAGCTAATTACTTGGATATAGGTATGTGAGTAGGAGCAACTTGGCTTTCTTCGCAGACATTTGTAGATAAGGTTTGCCTTCCCACGTATCCAGACCAAGATAGGTTGGAATAAAAGAAAGAAAGAAAAAAAAAAAAAATCACGATTGGAGACAAGTCTGTCTCACAAGATCATAGCACACTCCCCCTTATTGACAATGCAATTAAGACTTGTTTCTTTGCAGCTTTCACTGTAACCAACTTTTCATATTTCTGTTATATGTGAAATCATTATGTCTTTTGCTATGAAAGCTCTTGGCGGCATTCCAGACTTAATAGTGAAGTGCAAACCACTGCTAACCAGAAGCTTCTAACTTGTAAATCGAGAAATGATAGAAACCCAGTGGAGAGATGATAAAACCAGAAATCCAGTGTTTGAGAAGCTTCCATGTAAAAAGAATAAAGGAGAAGCCTTATAATTAAACAATAATTAACAAACTCAGAACACATATTTAGAACTGTTGCTGCTGGGATTAATAAAAAAGCATTTGATAAACACTCTGGACTCATTTCAAGATCAGCGATTTAGCTAATTCTTTGTCTTATATTTTTGCAAAGTATTAAATATTTTAAAGTACCTAGATAGCTGCCAAATTTCACTTGGTTATTTGAATCTGTATAAGCATCGATTGTATTTGCAGTTGTATTGTATACAAAAACAGAACCAGTCCAATAAAATGATCCAGGGGCTCCCATTATAATTAAGTCCTAAAAGAAAAATAAAACAAAGCCATGTTATTCATATTTAAATATTCATGAAGGTAAGCAAAACAAGTCAAATGCTTTTACTTGGATCTCCTGTGAACTCAGTGAAATGCTACTGGAGATACATCTGGCTCAGTACCGGGGGGACTACCACTAGATCACAGACAACGTTTTTCAGACTTTCTAAAAATATGGTTATTAAAAACTTTGAGCTGTGAATAACTTAAAAGAAAATAACAAACAGGATATTCTCTTTTCAAAAGAGTTTTTTAGAAATCATAATCTTAGGGTGAAATGGAGATTAAATAATACAGAGTATTACTCTGTAAAGCAAGAAGGTTAAGTGTTATTAGTGTTAACGTTACATCAAACATTAAAGTGAATAACAAAACTTCATACTTTGTTATATTCATGCTCTTTTCCCAGATGAAAAGTAATTTTGGATTTAGTCAGGTGTAAAACTAATTTTGGGAATAAAAAGTAAAATATTAGTTGGGAACTATCATGCAAGTTCTATCAAGACTCAATTAAAAAGAAATGGGAAAAGTCTGATTTTTCCCTCTCACAAGATGATGACAGTGTTAATGTTTGCATTTACATATACACTTTCAAGTATGTATACATATATATAAGAATACATATATACAGAGAGAAGTTTGGTATCTTTAATACACACCTTAATGTAAAAACTAGACATTCCAGCCTGGCACGACCCATGGTTTTCTCCAAACTTTCGCACATGATCTGGGAATGGGCAAGAAATATTAAAAAGGATGAGAAGCATGTAGTTTCAGAATTTACCAGGTCTTCAACAGAAGTTGAGACAAGTTTAAAAAAAAAACCACAAAAACAAAACAACATTGGTTTTCAGCTCTGTAATAAAACTAAAAACACTTGTTTCCACTGTACAGCCTTTAGCTTCAATATAATATTGCAACAAACTCAAAGCACTATGTATCACTTGATCACAGCTTCCTTTGAAATCTTGTGACTTTAAAGGCTGTACTTTTTCAATTGTTCTGTGAATGAAACAGCACAAATAGTCTGAGCAGCACAGCCAGATCAGCTTAACTCTTCTCTACGACTCTCTATAATTCAGGCATAATCTGACTGACAGGCTTATGTATCTTGATAGGAGTTGCCCTGACGTGCACTCCACTAGTGCTCTGAAGGGTTTGTGTTACGGCTATCTTAGACACATTGGTATCTATCATCCTTCGCAGTTGTCTTTACGTCCAACTCTCCCAGCTCTGTTTTCCTGCTTTCCTTTGCTAACTGCCTCCCTTCAGGGTTCCCTTCATCTCATCCATAGATTTGTTCAGTTAAAAAGTCACTGAAGATAAAAGCATGATTTCACCAATGCTCGTAACAGTCTCCAAAGCCAGCAGCGGGATGTTTTGATGGCGTTACTCTGTTGGTCTGCATGGAAAGGCCAGATTGTCAGCTCTTCCTTGCATTGGCAAGGGGCAGGGTCATGGGACTGTTCTCCTGGATGGGAGGGAGGTACGAAAGGGAAGGCAGGGATGGACTTGTTCGGGAGCTTCAGGTCTTGACTCTTATTCTGCTCCTGCAGTCCTCTGAAGAAGGACAACCGAAGGTCTCGCACCACAGCAGTAGCCTTGGCAGGAGGCAAGTAAGGAACAGGGACACACGCTGTGTCAAGGGACCACAGCGGGTTTGTATCAAAGGCTAAGGAGCGGACAGTAACAATCACTTGCAGGTATTACTGCTGCTCTGCTTTGAGGCACTCTCCTGAACAGAAGAAGCAAATGACAGAGTAAAGGAAGGAAGGATGTCCTCTACTGGCCTATTTTTGAGAAGCACACATCCTTCAGTGATTCAGTGCAAGGAGCAAGTATTCTGATGCCCTACTTAAACAAATTTTCTGCCTGTTGAAAGCAGCTTTTCTTTGAAGTGATAAACATCTTGTTAACAAATTTACATCACAAGTTGGGCTCGTATCATCAGCACTCAATCTTCAAACTTTTGGCTGCAGAAAGCCTGCTCAAAGCAACACTGGCTCTTCACAAACACTGCACCATGCAATTATGTATCTTACCCTTCCCTACAAAGGACCCAAGCATTCCCCTTACCTATATAGCATGGGCGTATTGATCTGCTCAGTTCAGTTCGAAAATCAGAGGAGACAGCAAAACAAATACCATATGGGAGCTTGTGTTCATTTTTTATGTAAAAGACATTTTTCCATCTATGTCCACAAGCCTATGGATAAAAAACAAACGTGATGTTTGACACAGAAGCATAAGAAAGGTGAAGGCAGTCTGACAGACACGCAGCTCCAGTGGTTAATACATACAACGATAGATCCATTTTCTTTCGGCTGCCTCGATAAGCTGACACCCAGCCACTGATTATCACGCTCTTCCAAACAAGTCTTCCCACAGCGTTCTCCACTGGGATTGCCTAGGACACAAAGACCAATGCTCTGAACAGAGGGACAAGCTGAAGGGCCACATGGTGAGTCACAGGAGCACCCAAGAACCCTACAGGGAGACTGCAGTAACTCAGGTTTGGTGGACCTGACCTCTGTCCCTGTCTTACATATGCCATGTAGACTTTTCACTGCCTTCTTGAACAAAGGTATGGCTACGCGTAGCCAAAGGGAGCATACTGGTTCTGAACACAATAGGTTGGCAGCGAGGATTGGCTTCTCCATCTTTATTGAAATTAAGACAGAAAGTGACATTAGACTCACTCTGGTGAAGGGCTGGCTTTTCAAGTGTTCTTCAGCCTAAAAGTTTGTAAGAAACACAAGTAATACCCATGAGTGCTACCTAAACTCTAGCCAAAAGCCAGCATCTCTCAAACTACGTGTCTACTGGTAGCAGACCTTAAAATGATCTCTCCTTCAAATGGATATCAAATAAAGGGTGCGTAACTGCAATCTCGACTGGGGATGCCAGATCATTATGTATGCATATCCTGTGTACTACTTGCACTGTTGCAATTATTTAGCAGTAGCTCTTTGGTTTTGTTCTTAAGGAGAGATAATTTTTAAAACCTTGGAGAACATAGTGAAATTTCTTCTAACTCCCCCAAAAGGCTACAGTATTGCCAAGTTAGCAAATATTTGCTACCTTCTAGAAAGCAGTAGTGGTACCCATGGTAAGGAGAAGCTACACATTTAAAAGTATTCTAAGTTACATAAAGCAAGCTTTTCATTTGTCAGATGTTTGTTTGAGTAAGCATTAACCAAATTATTGAAGCACTTAGTTACCCAGAAAAGGGTGTCAGTAGAGATCACAGAGTACCCATGCAGATGGGGACATGGTTTGAGGGGAAAACACATAAATCAATACCCACCACCCCCCCCAAAACTCTGCTCGCACCAGAGCTGAAATTTATTACCGTTCAATGTACTGGAGAGTTTAAATAAATACACTCCTAACTTAGTGGACTTGCTGAACTCTTTTTACAGGACATACAACTGCACAATATTGATTAAATACGGAAACAGAATAAAGGATGCACCTTGTCTATTTAGTAGCCAGAAGAAAGATGAATGACTGTGGGCTTTGCTACATACAGTCTCACAACCAACACTGACTTGAATGATTTTATACGTAGGACGTCATGGACTTTTTGAGAGAAAATACCAGATTAATGGAATCAAGATAAATCTTTATCACACGGTAAGAAAATGTAAGAAGCAGCATTGTAGGAATAAAACCCAACAACCATCCTTATTTCAGAGATTGTTCCCTACTGTTTTGTGACAGGCCTAGGAATTGACATTTGTCTGAAGAAACTGCTGGAACCCTAATTTCTTCTACTTCCATACTAGCTCTCCTACCTTTTTCAAACATCACATTTTCTCCCTGCTCCGATGGACAGACCAAAGTAGTACAGTCAGGAACCCCTCACCATACTGCGCAGAGGACGATGCACCCTGCACACCACAACTGTACTCTGCCATCTTCCAAAAAAAAAAAAACAACCTTCACAGGGTCAAGAGGCATCTGACCCTCCTTCATCTCTTCGTTACCACTTCCTCCCCCATATGCCTTTCCCTAAAACGTCAAGGAAATAGTATGCAATGCCCAAGTAAACAGGGGTCAATCTTAGCACTCACAGTAACATCACATTCAATTGTCTTTGGGCCAAGAGATTTCATGTTACTGTAGTTTAGTAATTCCTGTAGATCACCTGAAGAACAGTAATTAATAATATGTGGGCTCTTACTCCAAGACAAGCATGAAGTAAAATGCCTTACTTTAAAAATCTACTAAAAAGAAGTTGATTTTTCTGCAGGTTGTCAGTTACTGAGGTTCAAGCAATAAGCTTCCAAATTCTCCTACCTGGCTAATGTCAGTGACAGGAACTTCCATGTACTGAATATATACCATTTTCAAACACAAGTTTGGAATTTAGTTTTGGACTTTAATTTTGGAACTCCTCACTTCCTAAGGGAGACATTTCCATGGTTTGCATGAATTACGGAGCATGTTAATCTGCTTGAAATCACCTCAGAAAACAAAATTCCATTACACTCCCACATGTAAGAATTAATCCTCCTTTAAATCAGAAAAGGCACTTCCGTTAACTCCTTTCTAGCAATGCTTTCCATCCTTTTATAACAATGACTTACCTGGGACTTGCTCTATAGTATATGTAGATTTGTAGGAAATGGAAGAAGTGGAGAAGATCAGTGTCATAAATTTAGATCTCAAGAGGCTTTCTGAGACTTTCTATCAGTAAGTCAAACAAGACCAGAAAATGATGACGTAAGAGATAAGAGGAAGTTTTGCTCGTCTCAGTGCTTCATTCCTGTGCCTATTTCAGAGGTCCACACCAAGAAAAAGCACCACCATTCCTTCATGCTCATTGGATTGTATTCCCCTTTTCCTTGGCTCCAGCATACGTTCTTGATTCAGGTACACTTTGGCCCTCTGCTGACCTGCTATCTTATGTCTCCTCTCTTTCTCTGACTGGCAAGGGCTCACCCACCTTGGAAATTATAGGCCTTTGCGGGCGAGAGAAGCGTGAGCTTGAGATCCCAGACACAGTGATGAGCCTCTGCTCAGGGCATGACATTATAAAAGCTTTATCGAATGAGAAGAGAAAACGCCGTATTCTGCACAAGCAACAGAGCAGCACTGCATAAGCTCAAGAGGACATGGCAGCTTGGTTGCCTCAGGGAAAACGAGCGCGCGCTGTCATAAAGTCACTGAGAGATAAGTAATTGCCCAGCCTGTGTACATTACACAGCTGGAAGATACACTTCTGCTATAATCCCCACTGCACGCATCCACACAAACAGCACAATCGCATATAAATAAGGTCACAACTTATAAAGCCACTTCTAGCTTTGGCCTCAAGGACTTTAATACAGATGTTTGCCATGTCATCTGAGAAACCAGTTTTATATAACTTGCTCCAGTGCTTTCCATGCCTAGCAGCCTCCCATGATCCTTTTTATCTTCCCAGAACTCCCTTGGCCCTATTGCTAATTGATTAAAACTATGAAGTCTACTGCAAAGACGACAAGCCTTCTGATACCCTGCTCCTAGACACCAGGGCCCCACCAGACTCTTTTTTCATTCATCCAGGGCAATCTTTTCTCTCTTCACAGATTTGACAGGTTTTATCCCTCTTACATCCCTCAAACCACTTCTACCAAAAACATTTTAGTTAAGTGCCAGCTGCTTCCATAACTCTGTAATAGACGTAGATCCAGAAGGTCCCGTCTTCCTTGGAACAGTATGGCTATTTCAAAGGAGATCACTTGGCAGGGTATGAGCAACGCGAGTGAGATCAAAAAGCCAAACTACCAAAGGCAAACTGAAATCAAAGTTGAACAAATACAGGTCAGCCTTTTGGGGAAAACCATTAACTGTTTGCTTTTCCATTGTAATGATTCAGCTGGGGGAGCTAGAGGGCAATTTGTTCATAGGTTAATTGTAGCAGGGACTTAAAAGAAGGGTGGAAGGCTGAAACTGGAGGCAGAGCATTTTGGCCTTATGTTAAAACAATATGCACTGAACTTACTGTGTACATTCATAGTTAAAACTTTTTTTTTTTTTAGACTGAATGGCAAATTTTATAAATTGTTTCCTGTATTTTTAGCCAATGTATCACCCTGTTTCAAATCTGAGAGCAATTTTGTTGAAGATGTTCTGTAATGTTTTGCAAGTCCAAAATGTAATAGGTCAAAACATCTAAAGAACTTTGTGCGAGTTCCTCTGCAATAATATATGACTACCCCAAAGTGACGTGGGCAAGGTCCTGAAATTCAAAAGACTAGAAGACTGCTAGAAGACAGACACTTAGTGCTCCAAATAATAAACCTGAAGCATTGTGTTTTGTATTTGTGCCTAGAGCTTGATTACAAGCCTCTGCATCTAACTTAAGTCATCGTTCAAAGATACTCCGAAAACAAATAAATCAGCAGTCTAGAACACTTGACACCATTGACAGAAGTACCAGAACTTGAAAAGAAACTCTTAAAACACTAATCCTCTGTTCAGCAGTGAGAAATTTAAAAGTGCAAGTGAGGCACTGGGAAGACAAAGATTTGCTAGTCCGTCTCATGGCAGTGTATCTCATGGCTCCTCTCGACTCTTAAACCAGCCCAAGCCCCTGCAACACCTTGCACAACATTAAAATTCTCTAAAATATACCCGGATTAGTTACTTCCAGATGCTGGGATGACTGCAGCATAGGACTATTCCCAGCAACTCTTCCACTACTGATGAAACAGACAGGAATGTGTGACATAAAAAATACAGCAGCAGTTTTGTGTGATCAGAGGCTTCCTAATTGTGCATGAATCCTTCATTAATTAGTTATGCCAGTTTCGAGGCTACTTCAGTGAAAAATAGCAACAAAGTGCTTTAACATATTTATGTCTCTAAGTAATTCACATCCATTTATTAGAGAGGCCCAACATTTGGAGAAACCCAGTTCTATTGCCTGTTGTTACTTCTACATTTCTATGCCTCAGAAACTTATTACCTCAAAGATTCTTTTACTGAAAGAAATGTGAATTCAAGTGAAAGATAGAAATAGCTATCTCTCAGTTTGCCTGTCTCAGCAATGTAATATATCCCTGCACATTTTACAAAGGAAATTACCCTCCTCTACAAGATCAGAACCCAAACTTGTCACTGGCAAGAATCCAAGCAGAAGAACAAGAAGGTCACTGACTGAAAGACACAGCGTCGATAAAACCATTATGTCCAAAAGTTGCTGACAGCCTGAATGAGTTAGACAAGAGATAATTAAGTTCAGCTTTGCAATTGCAAGTTCCCTTGTGTATTTCTGTGACCGCTCGGCAGGATGGCAGAGGCTTAACAAACCTCAGATACTATCCTACTTCATTTACATCCCATGCACCACAGCCGCCTTTGGCTTCTTCATTGACCTCACTGACCCGTTTTTACAATAGAGCACTTCTTTTCAGCATCTACTTAACTTCAGGAATACTGTAGACATACCTTAGTGATGTAAAGATGTCATCTAACACTAAGGGAAACAAACATTTTGCAAAGATCTCTTGTGGTATCGCTCTTTTTAAAAATGCAGGACAAGAAAGTAAACATCATTGTGTAACCTGCAGCCTCTAAACCTGCAAACAGAAGCTGTGTTAAATTAAGCCTTTGGAACCACATAAACATTTTCATTCACCTGCTGCATCATTTCGTTTGAATCCCCTAAGCTACTGAGGAAAAGCCCACCAGGTTACTTTGTTAGAGCTTTTGTTTCTCCACTGGCTAAGTGAGTAAGTCGAGAAGTACTGTAGATGTATGTAGTTTTCAAAGAACCTGAAACTTTCTACCCTTCCCCTCCTTTCCTTCCCCCACGCAGTGAAGGACTATTTTTACCTCCAACCCAGCAGTAGGAGTTTATTGCCTCTTAGCATATGCTATTTCACCACTTTAGTTGGTTTCTTTGACTTATGCAAGCCTCCTCTTACAAACGAGCAGTTGGAAAAAAAAGTTCTTTTATATATATAATTTTAAAATAGATCTAATACTGGAATGAAATTACTCAAAAAAAAGGAAAAAGAAAAAAAATAACTACTTAGGCTGAAATAAGTTTAATCGCAGTTCTTTCAACAAGCAACTGCTTGTTTTTTCCTTATGTGGCGACAAGTAAAGCACCACTGAAGTATCCTAGGTTTTTGTAGCTTAGTTGCAGAAAATAACTTATTTCTATCTGTAGAAAAAAAAATCAATAGAACCCATCAGTTTTAAGCATTATGCATAGATGTGTATAGAAATAATTGTTTTAATATTTCTGTCACAGAATGCCGCGTTCTGCCCTAAAAGCCCATCAGTTCATGGTGCGCTATCGCTTTCATTGGTTTCAAATATTTTGAAAACCCTTTCCCGCGCTTCTTATCCTTACTGGGCGGCAAGTTCATAGGTTTAACGGATCGGATGGTCTCGGTCACAGCAGGACAGAAAGTTCAGGAAGCCTTCTACGCATAGCATAGGGATAGAATGAATGGCACTGTGTGCAAGGGGGACAAGAACAGAGCCCAAAGCAACTCATGCATATTCACAGTATCCCATTGCAAAGTCTTCTTTTTAACAAGTATCAAACACTTGGAAGTTGGATAAGTGCATCCAGTTACATCTCCCAAGTGCGGGGAACGGGGAGGTAGAGAGGAGTTAGGTCAAATGCAGAAGTTGGGAGAATTGATGCAGTCAAAAATAGCTTTGTTCCCCTGAAACTCAATTTTTCAACAAATCTGCAAGCAGGGAGAACCCATGTGGTTCAGACTTTGGCTCAGAGTTACTTAAGGGTGACTTCTACGGAGGGAAGGCTTTGCAGAAGAAAAGACGATTTGGGCACATACTTCCACACCCCACACCCCCCCCTCCTCTGAGCTAACGACATTCGCCCCCTGCTCTGAAAACCGAACGAGCTCTCGGCGGCGAAGTACGAGAGACAGACCGAAACTCTCCGGCGGCTTTTGAACTGGGTGCTGAAAGCTGCGAGAAGAAAACTCTGGGAACGGGCGCTGTCACACGCGACTTCTCTAAACCAAATTTTGGTGCATCTCTTTCTGTCTAGGGGCGGGGGACGACGGGGGGGGGGGGGACGACAGCGAGAGGCAGACACCCGTTTAATCTGGCGAGGACCCAGGAGAAACCACCCGCAGCCTTGCAGGCAGCGGAGCCGCGGGGCGAGCAGGGCACAGACCGAACCGTCCCGTCCCGCCGCCGTTGGGGACGGCCCTCCCGCCCGGTCCCAGCCCCGGCCCCAGCCCCGGCCCCGGCGGTCTCCCCGCCCGCGCCCCGCCGCCGACTCACCCAGCTGGAGCTGCTCGCACCACCCGCGGGGGTTCTTCCCGATCCGGCACCGGAAAATGGCCCCGGGGTTGGCCACCGAGAGGTTGGCGGGCCAGCTGGCCCGGGGGGCGCCCACCACCAGCCTGCGGGGGAAGAGGGTGGGGGGGGAGAGACGGCAGCGTGAGGGTGTGAGAAGGGAGAAGGCGCGACGGGCGGAACGGGCCCCCGCGGGGGCGGCCCGGCCGGGGACTCACCATCGCTCCTCGCCGTGGCCGTGCAGGAGAACCGAGTAGCCGAAGAGGGTCCCGTTGCCCCCCTGGAAGAGCAGCGGGTGCTGGGTGTCCAGGTTGTAGGGCCGCGCCGTCGGCAGCCACTGCCACAGCAGGAGCAGCGGGGCGGCCCAGCCCGCGGCCCCCCTCGTCCTCCCGTAGCTCCGCATGGCTCCGGCCGGCCCCGGCGCCGGCTTTCCCGCCTCGCTCCGCTCCCCGGCTCGGCGAGAGGGCAGCGCCGCGCCCCCGCCCCTGCCCTTGCCCTGCCCCGGCAACCCGCGCCCTGCGCCGCCCCTGCTACCGGCGAGGCCGAGCCGAGCCGGGCCGGGCCGGGCGGCCTCCCCGCAGCCCCGGCGTGGGGGGTGTCCCCTCCCGGATGGGGGAGTCGCTCGGCCACGCCGCCTCCTCCCGCGCAGCGGCGGCCCCTCTCCCTTCCCAGGCGGCGGGGGTCGGGTTTCTCCCCGCCCCGTCCGCCCCCACGGGGGTGCTGCGGAAGGGGGACACGGCCCCTCGGGACCCCGTATCCCCGGGCGGGGCACGGCCCGGCCCTGTGGGTGCCCACCCCCGCCCCCGGCGGGACAGCGAGGGGGGTCGGATCACCTCAGCTCACCTCCGCCCCGGGACACCTGCCCGGAGGGCGGCGCGGGAGAGCCGCCGGGGCGGCCTGGAAGAGGCGGCGGCAGAGGGGAAGGGAGAGCCGGCAGGCTTCCCCGAAAAACAGCCTCTCCGGCCCCGGCTGCCCTCGGAGCCCCCGGGCCCGGTTGGTTCTGTTTGCTGCTGCTGTTGCTGCTCCCGGAGCCCATCACCCCTGAGCACCAGGCAGGGAGCTCCCGCCAAGCGCAGGGCCGTCTTCTGGGAGGGAAACTGTGCGGCGAGGCTTGCGTTTTCCTGTAAAATTTAGAAAAAAGTCCCTGTGCTGTAAGCCTTGCCGCACCGGCAGCAGGCTGAGGGGGTCTTCCCTGCCGACCCCTCCGGGGATGGGGTATTTGAGTCCTGAAACCAGTGCCCTGGCAGCAGAAGACAGTCCTGAGCCCTCTTGAATACCAGGGCTTCCCTGCTGCTATAGTAGTCCATGTGTACGGATAACCTATGTATAACGGCATTTTGAGGCAGAGGAACAAGAACATAAGCACTTCTTAACACGAACAGTTTAGTTACAAAGATTACTTATTGTATCCTGGAAGACAAATCCAGTACCATTTCAACTATTGAATATTCCATGCATTAGAAACAACTGTGAGATGGTAGAGTACCATCCCCTAATGGAAATTCGGCACGCGGCAGTTTAAGCTTCTTGGAGTAAAACCCCCTTCCATTTCCATTCAGTTGGTGGAAATGTAGAAAGTTTAACACTTCTGCAAAATGCTGAGCCACTGCTGGAGTGGGACACTGAGGCAATGCAGGAGTGGTACGTCTCGTCATCCTAAGCGCGTGCAGATGTGTCACTGCCGGAATGAGGTTGGCACGTTGCAAGATCTGACAGCTTGTCAGTCAGTCAGCGGCGTATCTTTTTAAAGTCCTCATCTCTAGAAGCATCAGAGGGCTTCCCTGGATCACACGGATGTGGAGCAGTGGACTGTTTCGTGTAAAGGAGTTAAACAGCTCCTCAGCTGCTATTCATCTCCCTTCCAACTACTGACATCAAAGGAGTTACAACAATCAACAGCAGCTGTGAATCTGCATTTCTGCCAGTCAAGTTTTCACCGTCATTCTGAAAGCAGCAAAACAAGCATGATTCAAAACTGAAATGCTAAATTGTGGTTTAGTTGGTGGGAAACCATAACATTGTTTCACCGCCGTCCTGACCACTTAGCCAGTTTTGGGGGGTTTTCAGGCTTTTCTGCAAGAAACCATTACAATTCCTGGGTTCATTTCTTATTCACCAAAAATGGACACAAAGTTCTACCCCTTGAACGATGGAGAAGGGAACAGTTTCCCAGACTCCTTTCCCCTTGCAAGTTGATGTCCTAACCGTCTCTGTTCTTTCTGCTAACTCTCAAGACCAAACTTAAGTCTAACATTTTGCATATAGCTGGTGCAGGAACCATGTGACTGCCTCTGAGCAATCTGTTTGCAACCGTATTTTTAACCCCACCCTAACCCTTGAGTAGATGACTTGTTCCTCACATTTGGCGTTGTGGCTTATCAATGAGTGTCATACAGTCAAGGGGTTAAATGTGTGCAAGCTGCTTATGGTACTCAGGGACAAATTACAGTCACTTGAGACTGGTATTCCTGGGAGAGTTGGGGGAAAGGAGTTTGGGGAAAGGAGTTTGGGGAAAGGGAGATGCTGCTGAAAGTTATAGGGACTTTGTAGAAACTCCAGTCTTGTGGCCTCTGGACTGCTAAAGAGGGCATCGAGCTGGAGGCAGGGATCTTAGCCGTCAGGAAAAGGTAGATGGCAAAGCTGTGGGATTCAGCTGTTGGCACATAAATAGCTGCTTGTGTGATGCAGATGAGAACTGTGTTATACCTCACCTGTCAGGAGGAAATGTGTCTGTTGTCTCCTAGACTGTGCTAGAGTAGATGCGATCATGATCCACCAGACATCAGTGAAATCAGCGGAACATAAATCTACTGGAGTGTGAGAAATCCATATTTTGAGAAATATTTGAGGGTTTTAGTACCGATCAGGTACAGGACCAGGCAGGGAGCAAAATCAATGCCAAACTAACAAAATGGTGTAATAGAGAGAGAACTTGAGTTTTGTTAGGGATTAGGAGAATTTGCAGAAAAGATGGAACCAACACTGGGAGCCAAGTACCTGTATTTACAAAGAATATATATATGTATATATGTAAAGTTATCCTGAAATAATAAAAAGTTATCCTGAAATAATAAAAAGAAATTTTTCCCGAAACATGTTGCCACTAAGCAATCTGGACAGCACATCTCCCATATTCCTCTGTGATTTAATAACACGAGAAGCAAAATATCACAGTGACTTGCTCTTCTGCTTGACATTGGTTCACCATCTAAGGCAATTTCAGAGGAGCTATTGGGATGGTTTGTTAAGTGAGAAAGTCCACAGTTTGGCAAGCGTTTTTTATAGCTGATGTGTGCACTTCATCCGACTGTTCTCATCTCTCGCTGCTCATTCTTGAATCATACTGCTGCCTCTGTTACACTGATACTGTTCTGTGTCTGAGCAGTGAACCAGATCAGAGAAGTGATGCGGATCAAAAATAGCCCAGCAAAACCCCCAAACCTAGATCAGATTTGCAGTGCATGTGTTGTGTGGCTGGCTCGTTGTATTGGTTGTATTAGCAGGGTGGTTTAAGCTGGTGCTGCAGCTTTAGGGGCTTTTTCAGGTGACAGCCTTAACTTTCTAGAGGAAGTGGCAAGAGTATGCAAAGTTAAAGCCTACATATCTGCCTTAAAATGGAAGGAGAAATCCATTTCCCTGGCACTGGTGTCCTGCTGGAGTTCAGGGATCTTGGTCCAAATATTCTTCTGCCTATGTCTTGAGCGGTCCAGCTTAAAAACAGCTAATTAGAATAAACCTGATTTACTGGTGCCGTAAATGTCAACATACAACAGCATGTGAAGAAGGTGACCATACAGTTCTATATAGGATCATATATGGTCCTCCAAAATTTAATATTTCAAATGCAATTATGAGGTAGTAACTACTGCTGAGACTTTCATGTGTTAGTTTTTGCGTTTGGAAGGGGTATGAAAGGAAGCCCCTGGGAAGTAGCTGTTCAGTTTGGGAAAAGCAATGGTTTGGGTCTTTAATCGCTCTGTCAACATTGCTTACCTGTGATACATCCCCCTGCTGGTGAGAAGAAAGGAAAGAAAATCACTATAGGAAGAACATATTCATTCTGAATGTCTGTCATTAGCTTTCTTCTGGGTATCTCGTACTACTTTTGATTCCCGAACTTGGAAAGCATTTGTATTAAATTAAGCCCCGTGGTGTATGGGCTGATGTTGGGCAACTGATCACATGAGTGCTTTCACTGTGTTGCAAATACAAGGGAAAGCACACGTTCCTAAAAATCTTCATGCATATGCCTGCTTCCAGCTGTGTCTGTCCTTGTTCTCCTTTGTGTCATGTAAGCCTACCACTGCTTATGGAAGAGTGTCTGCAAATCTACTCTCAATTAGACATAAAAACAATCAGCAGTTGATTTCCTTTTCCTAATTAGAGTTGAAAGTTTCATTTTTAAATTGTCCAAGTACTGAAATATTGGTATTTCAAAATGAATTTTTCTAAACCTTTGTAATTCACTGAAACATGGAAAATCGAGGGTTTTGGTCAGACCAGAACTATGTCTTGTTTTTCTGTAAGCTTTTTTTTTGTTCTCCCCCCAACAATGGCAGTGGGCCAAAAAGTCTATTATTCATATGCTGTCATCTGAGAAATTATAGAAGGCAAATATACTGTTACACTTACCCCTAAGATTCTCTTCAAGAAACTTCATCTTCCCTCTGCTGTAAGATATATGTGAGCTTGCACAAAGAGGATATATTGTCCACTGACAAGTATAATTAAGCACAGATGTCTGAGGCACCAAAAAGCAGCTAATATTAGCAAGGATCTTTATTTTTATCGTTTTGCTTATGTTCTCTTTAGAGATCCAAATTTCATTTAGAATCAGTTAAAGACAAAGAAACTTTTCATTTAATTGACAAATAATGCCTTCATGCTCACGTGACGTCTTTTCAGGAAATACTTTAAAGAAGCTTTTTCTTCCCTTGAACACTTGTGTTGGTGAAGTAAAGACAGGCTTTCCCAAAGAGCTTTCCAATATTTAAGCTTATAATGGTGTCATACAGACAATGATTATGGCATCCTGACTATGAGAAGCAAACAGTAGATCATTATAGTTAACCACAGCTTAACTAATGACTGCATTCTGATTTATAGATAGGTAAGACTGGAACTTAATCATTATATGTGCAAGTGTGATAAATGCATTGCATATCCTTTTTCTTCCTTAGAGTTTTGTCTAGGAGTTTTGAGTTGGAAGATCAGATCCAGCCATAAATAATTAGTTTTGAGTGGAGCTGGGCAGTAACCTCTTTTCCCATCCCAAAGGAATTGCTGAGCTTTTGAAACTTTCCCATCTCAAATTCAAACAAAGAGTGTTTTCATGTGCCATCTCTGTGTCTTCCATTGCAAAAGTCAGGATCAGCACAGTTGTAGCATTTTCCATTGTTTTCACCTTTTAAAACAAATAGTTTAGGTTTGATACAGTTATTTCGAGACAGAAAGCAAATATGTATGTTCAGAGAATTTCAACATAAAATATTATTTAGTTTTATTTTTTTCAAAATGAATAATTTCTTTAAATCGACCCTTTCCTGCAATTAATTTCCATTTCAACATATTAATCTCTCCACAGGAAAATTCCTGACCGTCTATTGATATTGCGAGTTTCTATTTTTTTCATATTTCTGTTCTTCTGTAGGTTCCACATGTCTGCTGAAGAGATTGGGTGTAATGGGAATGGAACAGAATGCATAAGAACTTTGCCTAGATTTATCTTTTAGCTGCAAAGCACCTTTAAGTTAAACATTGGTCTCTTGCTTCTGCTAGGCAAGATAAACCAGAGGCCAAGCTAAAAGCACAAGCTTTGGTTATTTAACCAAAGTAGTGCAAAGTAGATATTAGTTTTGCTGACAAGAAGCATCAGTGCTGTACTCGGGTATGAATTTATACAGCACTTGTCATCACTAGAGCAAAATCACTTGGGCATAACGATAGTTTCAATTTGTATCAGCCTTTGAGTATGTGCACGTCAATACAATGAGACCATTATATTACACAGTTATGTTAATAGTTGTTATTTTCCAAAGATGTCCATTCAAAGATACTTGAATGACTGAATAGTTGGAGAGGAGTGGGGGTGTTCTTTGTTCTCTGTGTCTTTTTTTTTTTTTTTTAATACTTTGTAACAAAAAATAGGCATGGTAAATGATTGGTGAAAGTTGGACAATTAATAGTTTAGAATCTGTGGGTCAAATGATGCTGATGCTGAAAGCCTTTGTCTCCATAGGAAAAGTGAGCACTATGAAAAACACCCCCAAATTATGAAGGTTTTGGTTGTGTGCGGAGCATGTTCTTTCAGCAGTGACAATGGCTATGGTTCAGATAGGAAACAAACTCATAAGACCCCCTTATTTCTTGAAAAAAAACAAACAAACCAAAACAGTTGTTGGAAGAGAACTGTTGAAAGGAAACATCTGGAGGAAATGCCAGTCCAATTTCAATCTTGTCTTCAGGATACCATAACTTACATTTTCCAGGATGTGATACTGTGCTTCATCAGACAACATCACAATGAGATCATACCTCTGAGTATGGACTCCAGGCCACCTTTATGAAGCATGGTAATCATTATGTCTGATTCTGCTTCCTGAGAGAGTCTATTAGAAATATTTCTCATCCATTGGTCATTTCTTTGATGCTAGCGTGGAATCCTAGATATGCACAAAAATGATTACTGCACAAACTCTGAATCTATGTGAGGATGGAAGCAAGCATCTTTAACCAGGAGCCAGCCCTGAGATTTCAACGCTTGTAGAGAAAAGCCTAAGACAAGCCACAGCTAGATCCAGGACAAAATTGTAACAAGAAGGAATTATGGTAGAAAGCAGTGAAAATTCAGTGATTTTGTATAGCCAAATGCAATGTGAGACTTTTGAAATATTTCGAAGAGAAAAAAAATAAATTCTTCTAGCTTTTTATGTACCTGTTAATATTGTTCTAGCACTCCTTCCACAGATGCCCTTATTATGAGTACCAAAACCATCCATTCCCCAAAATACATCTTCATGGGTTTATTAACCTCTTTAAAAATTTGGGAAAACAAAAACTTTTTGGCAAGCTATCAGAGCTCTAGTTGTTAAAATGTTGACTTAAAACGCCCTTGGTGCTGGCATAACCTTCATAAGTAGTTATTTGCTAGCTGTGTATCTATGATTTCATAGTAGCTGGGTCCAGTAAAAGTTTAGACCCTCACATTTTAAACGTAAAGAATTTTTGTTGGCTTGCAGGAACAAGACTAGTCTGACAATCATCGTCGTGTAGTCTGCGAGAGAGGATTTTTTAAAGATGCAGTCTCTTATTCAAGGAAAATGTAGGCATATTGACACTAGGCAGTGTATATAGAGAATATACTGCTAAGAGTTCATCCACTTACAGGTGAACCTTGTTGTCACAGTTCCTGTTTTTTGCTGAAGTAGGCTGTGTCTATTTACCAGGGTGGTTTTTTTTTCTGTATAGTGATCTACACAATAGGCACCATAAACAACGTTACAAGTTGTTGCTGTAAAACTTGTAATGAAATGAAACAATGAGCTGCTGTCCTAATTAGAGAAGTTTCTCTGAGTTGTCTTGGCTCTGGTTTAGAGTACTACGAATAGTAGCTTTAATATTTTTGGGTTTTAGGCTTTGATTTTGACATGTCCTAATTCTCAATTTCTTTTTGAATTATTGTAATCATAGCTGGATGTATTTGAAATGTATGTAGCCTTTTGTGCACTTGCAAACCCTACAGACTCAACAGCCACCATGTATGAGTTACGTAAATATGTATTTTAATCTCATATTCCCATGGGTATGTCTTCTGTCGCAAAATGGACCTGGAGCATTCACAGCATACTCTTATACTCTTTCATTTACGTATTCTAAACACTTGCACACCCTATATACATAGGGATCAGGTCTGAAAAAAGTTGTTCTTCTTTTTCAGAGAGTGCTTATCATACCTGAGCAGGTGCCCCACAGTATAGCCTGTACTGAGAAGAGAATACCCTGACTGCATTGCTCCTCCTGTTATCAAAGAATATTGATATTCAGCTTTTTGTTGCTAAAATACATCACTCCCAAAAGAATTGTGTGCTACAGCAACACAATAAGCAAGATGCTTTAACAAAGTAAAGCTTTGGCAAAAGAGCCTTGTTGTAAAAACAATATTATGTTAATTCTAAAATATCAGTGATTTCCTAAGGAAGGAGTAAGATCTACCATGTTTTTTCCTTTTAATGAGACAGTCAAAGAAAGGCCATGTGTCTGTCTTCCGCATAGTTGTGGTTTGCCTCCAACTAAACATGATGATCTTTTTCTTTGTGGGGGAGAATGGTAAAGACACATGTATCAGTTATTTTATGCCAAATGCGTAAACATTTATATAGGAGCAGAATGAACAGTGAAACTGATTGTTTAATAACTCAGACAACACAAATGATTCAGAAAATCACTCATGTCCTGCAAAACCATGGAAGCATGTGTTCAGCTGCAGCACAGCCCTGCATTTTAGTGAACTTAAAGTTCAGCTCATACGTGAATATCCCGATTAGACAATCATTGACTGAATATTTGTATAGTTTAGAGAATTTCACAGGAAATACTGAGAATATTGCCTAATTTATGAACTGAAATGTATGCCTTTTTAATTTCTAAAAAATCCTACCAAGATTTTCACGTTCTAGAAAGTTGCAATAAAATGGGTTCGCTAGTGCTTCCAAATCAGCTTTGCATGCGTGGGAACTAGATGACTGATTTCTATAGTTTTCCTGCCTTATATTAAATAGAGAAAACCAGTTGAGTTAATAAACGATTGAAACATAAATTGAGTTGTGCAAATTTGGGGAGAATCCTGGCTTCACTGGCTTTTGGTACACCTGGGAGCGCCGTCATGTTTGATAGGCGGTGAAATCTGCTAGTCGTTTGAATGCTTAAGAGTTGTTCTGGTTCAGGGCAAGTATCCGCCCAAGCCAGCGCTCCTGCCTGCTGGGACTGCCGGGGCAGACCACGGCAAGGACAGGAAAAACTGATATTGATACTCCCCCATGGATGCTTTCCTGATCTCAGTACCCAAAACAGTTTTCCCCTTAGGGTTTTGCTGATTATGCACAAAGAACGAGCTCCTAACATTTGTTTTGAAGCTGTTTCCCCCAGCTGTATTTGTTCTCCCTGAGCTCTTGTACCAGAAGACTCAAGAGGCAACGAGGGCCTGCACGTTCCTCATGCTCTGTTCCCCCATCCCTTCCTCAGGCTGAAGAGGCTTGGTCTAATCCGTAACTCCTTGCTTGGAAGCCGTTATGCCTTTAACAAGGCCATTTTCAGCATGATTTAGGGCATGTTTTCCTGACAGGAACTGTGGCCATGGAGAGTCCATGCTGGAGCAGGTTCTCCTTACAGGAATTGCAGCCCATGGAGAGCCCATATTGTAGCATATTTTCCTGACAGGAACTGTGGCCCTGGACAGCCCACGCTGGAGCTGGTTCTCCCAACAGGAATTCTGGACCTGGAGAACCCACACTGTAGCAAGTGGTCCTGACAGAAATTGCACCCGTGCTGTAGCATGTTCTACTGACAGGAACTGTGGCCCTGGAGAGGCCACACTGGAGCATGTTCTCCTGACAAGAACTGGCGACCGTGAAGAGGAACTGCAACCGATGGAGAGGACCCACACTGGAGCCGGGGAAAAATGTGAGAAGGAAAGAGAGGCAGAGAAGGTCTGTTATGTACTCACAGTAACCCCGCATTCTCCATCCCCCTTGCACCTCTTAGGTGCAGGTGGGGTATAGAATCGTAGAATCATAGAATTGTCTAGGTTGGAAGGGACCTTTAAGATCATCAAGTCCAACCATCAAACTAACACTGCAAAAATCACCACTAAACCATGTCACTAGGTACCACGTCTACCCATCTTTTAAATACCTCCAGGGATGGTGATGTAGAGGAGCTGGGAATTAAGGAGTGAACTTGAGCTGGGGAAAAAGGTTATGTGCGGGGGGAAGGTGGTGTTTTAATTTGTATTTGTTTTTCACTCTCCAAATCTATTTTAACTGGCATTATTTTTCCCCAAGTCAATTCTTCTTTTCCTGATGACAGTAAGTGATCGCCCTGTCTTTACCTTGACCCACAAGCTTTTTCATCATACTTTCTCCTCTTGTCCTGTTTAAGGAGGGGGAGTGAGAGAGCAGCTGGGTGTGTGTCTGGCAGCCTGATAAGGTCAACCCACCACAAAGTTCCAGACCTTTTCCAATTCCACAATACTTCTTTCAGTGTAAAGGGACTAGGGCTGTAAAATTCGAGGTATAATCAATATTCAGGGCAATATTCAAGGTATAAGTGAATGGATTTATATAATATCATGTAAATGTTCTCTATTTAGCTCTCTCTATTTCCTAAAACTTGATTTGTTTATTTATTTGTTTATTTATTTATTGATTGATTGATTGATTGGGTACCGCTGACCATGAGAGTCATGAGAAAAGAAGGTTTAATCAAGGCCTAGTACCTGAAGAAGAGTCAAGCTAGTTCTTCATAACTAAGCAGGAAGAAACCACACATTATTTGATTTTTTCAGACCTTAAAGTGGTGTGGAATTCCTCATATGGTACATAGGCAAAGGATCCAGCTCCTGGTTAGACAAATATCTCCCTGGGATTTACAGCTATTACAAGCTCGGTATTATACTTTGTGATCTTGCCTCTGATAACCCTTCCTTACCATGTCTTCCTCATGAGAATCCTCCCTGGGCTGTACAGAGGACTGAAAAGTTCAAAAAAGGCTCAGGATCTTGTCCTAAATATGTGAATTTGTATCAGTTTTAGATAAGGTAAATGAAGACTCTACAGCACAGTATTTATTACATAATGATTTGACATATGAAAATGCAACATAATTTTAAGAACAAAGGATTTTCTTATTTTAGGCAAAGTACAGTTACCTTTTTATGTTCTGTCATAATTTTAGAGCAAGTGAAAAGATGTGCTAATAAAAAAACCACACCTATATTTATGCATCATTATAAGCCATATGTGATAGCACTTAAAATTTTATATAAAAAGTGCTATGGGCATTAACCTTACCACATAAGAAGAGAACAAAAATAACTGAGCCATCTTCTTTCTTGTGACATATCTGAACCACAGTTTTCTCTTTATTCTCACAGTCAAGATTATTTCATGTACACAAACTGACCATAAATGAGCATGCAGTTTGCATCATAGACATGCCTGTGGGATAATAAGACATAATATTTGTTTTTGTGAGTGTTGCTTATCTAAAAAATTTTGTTTCTGCTTACTGAGATCACAGAAGGCAGTTCAGAGAAAAGTAAAACAGAATTTAAGTGTCATCACAGATGGGTAAAAATAAGATGTTGAATATGTATTTTGTGTAGCTAAGACAAAATTGTATGTTTCTCAGAAAAACAAATTCAGATCTAGAGATAATAAATGCTGAACATCTTCAGCAATGGCCCATGTCTTTGTAACCCTCAGCAGTCATAAAAGCTGTTTGGCATTTCACTTAATAAAGCAGAGTTTTGCCCATACTATTCCTTATTTAAGGATTGACTGAGTTTGAAATCCTAGCTCTTTTAATAGCTAATGGAGTTTTTCCATTGTTTTCAACTAGGCCACGATTTCGCCCATCTGTGTATTTGTCTGGGACTGTGTGAAGACTGAAGCATAACCATTAGATAGAATCAGATTAACGCTTTGCAGCGTGATTATTTTTTTTTTAGGTTTTCTGGCTAATGAAAATTGATCTTCTAATTAAAACCCCCACAAGAAATCTGGTATATTTATTTAAAATATGATTACATAAATACTTGGCACAATGTATGAAAAAATAGGTTATCTATTTAAATGATTTTTCCCAGGATCTTTCTATTTTGAAATAATACAGTGTGTTATAATGTCTTTACTATATTGTATCAGTATCATCAACCTTCTGTTTTGTAAAAAGAAGTTACATTTTTTTCTTCTTGTTAAGTAGAAAGAAGTGTAATGTTGTACATCTCTTTCTGAACAAACTTTGTTTCTCCTATAAATGTATAGCAATTACTATGAGGAACAAGTCACTAAACATCCCCTCTCACGTCCCAGTGATTCATGTGTTGACAGCAAAACTTTCAAAGTCAAGAGTAAAGGTCTTAACAAACGGAAAATGTATGAAAATATAGAGTTAAAAAGGCAGTCATCAGTTTTGAAAAAATAAGTTAAAAGATGAATTTGCTTGGGGTAATTTTATCTGATCCAGATAATTTTGACCATTTTGCCACTTAGTCATTTTCAAAGTTATAGCTTATCTGAAATGGTAAATAAGCCTTACATAAGCAAGCCTGACAACCAAATTTTTATATATTGGAATGCTTATGAGTTGGGTATCTCTCTGCATGAATACAGTTATAGCTTTCTGAACCCAACTGGATCATGTGTAGAGATGTCTGCGTTGCTTTTCTGTCTTTCTTCTTGGATAGATCCAGTCTTTTATTTACTTCCAGTTTTCAAGACCAGCAATGTCTGAAATAAAAAATCCAAAACTTAGACTTGTGTCATCTTCTTTTCCAGAAGCTTTGTGTTGGCTGCTTGTTCATCTTTCATGATTTAGATCTTGAAAATGTCATAAGATGCAGTTTATGAAGACTGTGAAACAAAAGAGCTCTAGTTTTAGGTATTTCCAGGGGAGGCTGGTGCTTTGAAATTAAGGAAGCCACATGTGTCAGTCCAGTAGTACAATTCTGCTCCAATAAAGATACTTGGGTCCAGTGTTCATCGTCACTCAGTTTGATATACCCATAAAATGTTAAATATTTTTAAAGAAATCTCTGTGAGACTTTTCCATAGAAAGGGCAATCCAATGTTTCTGAAATCACTAGGAGACTGCAATGACAGCTGGACTTCAGGCTTATGGTAGATGAATAGAGAAGAACAGAGCAATCCCAAAAGTTAATGATAGTAGAGGGCTGCTTTCCACAAGGGAAAAGAATTGCAACTTTTCAAATGTCTCCGTGTTTAGAAGAACAAGCTGACTGATGGAAACCTCAGTGCAAATTTTAGTGTTCCCTGAAGCTTGTTTTATTGGTTTGCTCTTCTAGAAACTGCTTTCTGAAATGAACTTTTCATTTTTTTTCTATTAATAATTGTTTGTGCCTGCTGACTGTTAAGTATAAGCAATAGGTAACTATTCACAAGGGATTTTGCTTTTCCTTCATTTTCATATTCATTTGCACAAAAGATAAAGCAAAAAGAAGTTTTGGCATTAACATTTCAGAGCAAAAAAAAATTGTCATCTGGAAACAAAACCATCTCACTTACAATCATTAGTTGTTTGGGGTCCATTACTGTAATGAGTTCTTTAAAAACAGGAAAATAGATGTGGAAAGTAGATACAGATGTAGCTGTAGAATCATAGAATCATAGAATCGTCTAGTTTGGAAGGGACCTTTAAGATCATGAAGTCCAACCATTAACCTAACACTGCCAAAACCACCACCAAACCATGTCCCTCTGCACCATGTCTACCTGTCTTCTAAATACCTTCAGGGATGATTCAACCACTTTCCTGGGCAGTCTGGTCCAATGTTTGATAACCCTTTTGGAGAAGAATTTTTTCCTAATATCCATCCTAAACCTCCCCTGGAGCAACTTGAGGCCATTCCTCTTGTTCTATCACTTGTTACTTGGGAGAAGAGACCAACACCCACCTCTCTACAAATTTCTTTCACCTCTCTACAACCTCCTTTCAGGCAGTTGCGGAGAGCGATAAGGTATCCCCTCAGCCTCCTTTTCTCCAGGCTAAACAACCCCAGTTCCCTCAGCTGCTCCTCATAAGACTTGTTCTCTAGACCACTCACCAGCTTCGATGCCCTTCTCTGGATATGCTCCAGCACCTCAATGTCTTTCTTGTAGTGAGGGGCCCAAAAATGAACACAGTATTCGAGGTGGGGCCTTACCAGTGCTGAGTACAGCAGGACAATCATTTCCCTAGTTCTGCTGGCCACATTATTCCTGATACAAGTCAGGATGCTGTTGGCCTTCTTGGCCACCTGAGCATACTGCTGGCTCATACTTAGCTGGCTGTCCGCCAACACCCTCAGGTCCTTTTCCACCGGGCACCTTTCCAGCCACTCTTCCCCAGGCCTATAGTGTTGCATGGGGTTGTTGTGACCCAAGTGCAGGACCTGGTGCTTGGCCTTGTTGAACCTCATACTATTGGCCTTGGCCCATTGATCCAGCCTGTCCAGATCCCTCTGTAGGGCCATCCTACCCTCAAGCAGGTCGACACTCCTGCCCAACTTGGTGTTGTCTGCAAATTTACTGAGGGTGCACTTGATCCATTCGTCCAGGTCATTGACAAAGATATTAAACAGAATGGGCCCCAGTACTGAGCCCTGGCGAACACCACTTGTGACCGGCCGCCAACTGGATTTAACTCCATTCACCACAACCCTTTGGGCTCGGCCATCCAGCCAGTTTTTTACCCCGCAAAGAGTACACCCATCCAAGCCATGAGCAGCCAGTTCCTCCAGGAGAATGCTGTGGGAAATGGTGTCAAAAGCTTTACTAAAGTCCATCCACAGCCTTTCCCTCATCTACTAAGCAGATCACCCTATCATAGAAGGAGATCTGGTTGTTGAAGCAGGACCTGCCCTTCATGAACCCATGCTGACTGGGCCTGATCACCTGGTTGTCCAGCATGTGCCATGTAATGGCACGCAGGGTGATCTGTTCCATAACATTCCCAGGCACCAAGGTCAGACTGACAGGCCTGTAGTTCCATGGATCCTCCTTCTGGCCCTTCTTGTGGATGGGTGTCACGTTTGCTAACCTCTAGTCAACTGGAACCTCTCCGGTTAGCCAGGACTGCTGCTAAATGATGGAAAGAGGCTCGGTGAGCTCTTCCACCAGCTCCCTCAGTACCCTTGGGTGGATCCCATCTGGGCCCATAGACTTGTATGTATCCAAGTGCTGCAGTAGGTCACTTTTCTCCTCGAATTATGGGGGCTTCATTCTGCTCCCCACCCCTGTCTACTAGCTCAGGGGGCTGGGTACTCAGGGAACAACTAGTCCTACTACTAAAGACTGAGACAAAGAAGGCATTAAGTACCTCAGCCTTTTCCTCATCCTTGGTCACTATGTTTCTGCCCCTGTCTAATAAAGGATGGAGATTATCCTTTGTCCTCCTTTTATTGTTAATGTATTTATAGAAACATTTTTATTGTCCTTAGCAGCAGTAGCCAGGTTAAGTTCTAGTTGGGCTTTGGCCCTTCTAATTTTGTCCCTAGGTAGCCTCACAACATCTTTGTAGTCCTCCTGAGTGGCCTGTCCTTTCTTCCAAAGGCCATAAACTCTCCTTTTTTCCCTGAGTTGTGACCATAGCTCTCTGTTCAGCCACGCCGGTCTTATTCTCTTACGGCTCATTTTTCAGCACATCGGAACAACCTGCTTCTNACCGGTCTTTTTCCCTTTTTCAGCACATCGGAACAACCTGCTTCTGCACCTTTAAGACTTCCTTCCTGAAGAACGTCCAGCCTTTCTGGACTCTTTTGCCCTTCAGGACTGCCTCCCAAGGGACTCTGTCAACCAGGCTCCTGAAAAGACCAGTAGATATGGATGTATACACACACACCCATACACCCATGAAAGTGAAAATACTGTCCTTTAAAAGGGTTTAAACTGGTGCCCATGCGTCTTTTAAAATCTGCAGCATGGCAAACTGTATATTTCAACGAGAGCTGTAGTCACTGAAAAGAGAGAATGCAGCAAGCGCTGTACTACGTCCGAGTGGGGAAAGGCCTGTTTAAATCTGGGGCGGTATCTGAAGGACAGATTCATAAGCACAAAGGAAGTGTCATGCATAGTTCCGGTGTTTGGATCAAAATTGCGGCTCTGGATCTAATCAGTCGAGCGCAGAGTCTGACTCCAATAGATGCATGTGTAGGGGTAAGTAACTGTTTGCCATCTTGGGCTATAACAGCCAGCAGAGCTTATACGGAGCTGTGACTTGTAGAGAAATACACCACACTAAATCATGCAGATCATATGTTAAAAACTTTAAGGTGCAGCAATACAGTTTGTTAGGCAGACTGCAGACTTTTATTCCATGCCTCAAAGCTAAATAGTATATGACTGAGGGATGGTGGGGGATGAGAGGTCAGTGGAGTTAGGCTAATTTACACTAGCTTCGAATCTGGTATGGCAAATTATTTCCAATCACTCCTTGAGCAGTAGATAAATATTTTTATCTTTCCCAAATATTTTCTTCTCCACTTGCAGTGGTTGCTGACATTAAATATTTGAGAGCAATTTTGCCGCAAGTCGGGCCAATTTCAGTGACAGCTGAAATTTTCCCATAAACTTGTGTGGATTATGCAATTTAAATGGACAGAATTCAATCTTAGCTGCCTGTCATGTTGATCATAATCACAGTTACTTTTTAGAGAGTATTTTTGTAGTCTTTGCACATATGATCTCTGCAACTCAGAGTGTTTGCATACCACGCAGCATCTGGCTCAGTTTTTACAGGATCTTAACAGATGCAGTCAGGAACAATGCATAACTCCCCGAAGTCTAAAAATAATTGTATTTCAGTAATCTCTTATGCTATAATCACTATCCCATACAAATATAATAATCATATAGCATTGGAAATTACTCTGAAAAGTCAGAGGAAACGCCCACAGCATATAGCCACTGAATTTTTTATTTAACAAAGAGGAAATATTAGAGATAGAGAATACTTAAATACATTGAAATCTTTGTGTCAGAATAGTTTTAACTTAAAATATGTTGGAAAGATTTTGATTTTGAATATCAAAATCAAGATTTTGAATATCAAATCAACCCTCCATATAAAAGATGTAAATGACATATTCACTTAAATTATTACTAGGATTTGGCATGCATTATTTTAAGTTAAGGAACTTACAAAATTGCTTCTATTTTTTTCATATCGAAAAGAAAGAAAACTGTGTTTCTTTTACGTCTGCAGTATAGATACACCATTGTAACATACTGGAAGGAAGTCTAACTTCATCAAGCCACATGTTGGGCTCATACTTTTAGTTCTTCCACAAAAGTATCATTGACTGAAGTGAATGTTTTCCCTGAAAGTCAGAGAGAGTAGGATGAAATGCCTGATGAAACAGACTGCTTACAGTAACTTTAAAATAATGTCCTACAACTGTAAAGAACTCCAAGTACAAATCATTGGTAACCCTTTCAGATCCATGCAGCAGATACAAAGTTAAATCCCATTCCCAAGGTGATTGCTGAAAAGAAGAAATAATTAGGTGCTGAAAAGAAAAAATAAATAGGCCCTGAAAAGTCTTCAGCCATTCATCATTAAAACCATCTTTTGGGGTAGTATTTTGTTGTAGAGATAATCTTAAAACAAACGGTTGTCCAGGTTTTCCCTTTCTTCTGTCCTGAAGTTTTGACTCTCAGGAAGAGAGGAGTATGGGTGGCTTTTGTCTGGGGTTCCCAGGGCTGCAGCAGCACTTGGGGCTACAGCCATTGAAACCAGTAACCACTAGTAGAGGAAGCGCTACTGGGCTACACCCATTGGACTAGTAACCACTACGGATAGTTTTTTCATGCAGGGCATGTGCAGTGAAATGGAAAGCAAGCAAAATTAAGAACAGCATTAGGTACGACTCTTCCAGTTAATACCTAGGCCAGTGTCTTCAGGCCAAGCGTGAAATAGGTGTCTAAAACAGTGTGCTAGTGAGGAAGGATACAGTAATTCCTGCATACACATATAAGCAATTGAAGTGAGACCGAGCTCTGTGGACAGTGTATATGAACAGCATCCAAGCACGTGTCTCCCCTATTACTTCAGACTTGTATGTCAAAGAAAAAGGAAATGAAAATTTTGTTAGGCAGCTCACTCAAAGCAGAACGAGCTTTGAAATCTGAGGTCTCCATATATTACCAGGGAAGATGTGTCTAGTTAGATTTCCTCTGCAACACACACACACAGAGAAAAAAACCTAAACAAACAAACAACTCCAAAAAACCCCAACCCCAAAATATTCCTAGAATTAGATCTCTGTCTAATCATTTAGAGATTCTAAAGTTAAAAGATTTTCAGGTATGCTCAATGTTATGAAACAGAGATCATCTAATTAACATCTAAATAACATGTGACTTGAGTGATCTATCACATATAATTATGTGCAAATAATAGCCTTACATTTCAGATAATCCATAGGCAGTAATTTGTTTGGACAAGTGTCAGTGAACAGTGATGAATAACAAGCAAATTCTGCAAGATCATTATTGGTTTGTGGTTCAGTTCTAACAGGGAAAACGACGTGTAGTAAACAGAGTGTTAATTTTTAATGGTTCATCCAATTCTGCTAAAAGGCTTCTTGGGGAAAAGATGACAAGATTTCTGTTCTCATTTCCAGCGAATCATTTATGTATTGCAAATAACTGATAGATAGCAAGTCAGGAATGTGCTCCCTTACAACACGGGCAACTCTAGCTGTGTGTACAATAAAACATTCTCTGACCACAGCATTAATCCAAAAAAGCCAGATGTATAATATTGGCATGTTTGCTTTTCTTGTCAGTTTCACGTGGTTCCAGTTTTCATCTCCTAAAGTTTTTTTGTTTTCATGAGCAAGGTGTGTAGGAGAGCACGCCAAATTATCTGACAACCTTTAAGTAGTGTCTTTCTGAGATTTCAGAAATTTAAAATGAAAGTCCTAGAATCTGAGAGGCGCATAGTTGCATAAATTATTTGTTAACTTTGTTTAATTATTACGGGTACTGAATACAACATTCAGCCAGTAGCTAGTAATGTTTTTTGTCTTTTTTCCATATTACGCAAGTTTGCCCTTTCATCTTTTGTATAGCACACGGCTCTTCTTCAGCCGTCCTTGACTCGAAGGTTGGTTGCATGACAAACCTCTGCTTAATCCTTTTTACAATCTTGCGTTAGAGAAATAGCAGAAAGTAGGGATATTTACCTACTCCTTTTGTGGACCATGTTCCTAGATGACCTGCCAAGGTTAAGTGTGCTCTGATATCCGTGCAGAATCAGGTTTTCTCCATACAGGCACAGCTTTCAACTCTAGAAATATCAACTGTAACCTCATAGAAATGGGATTTCTCCTGTCCTCCAGTGAAGAAGGGATGCTATACGCTGTTATGTCTCAGTTATCATGACAGAATATGGTGGGTGTTTTATGGATTTTTATACCCTAGTGCAAATTTTACCCAGACACAAAGCTTAAACCAAATGAATTTGGGAAAATTCGTCTGAAAGGAAAAGCACCACTTCTGCTAGTAAGTGTTTTTTTGTCAAGTCATTCATCTGTTACTAAAACAGTCCTCAGTTTTGTGATCTTCTTTCAATGCAGATTAGGAAGTTCTTGGTCTGAAGGTACAGCATAAAATAGAAAACAGGGCAGGTTCCCTTTTTATTATATTCTATAACGCATATTTTTCCCTTCACTGCAAATTTATCTTTTTCCCTACTAACTGATGTATATCGTAATTACACTCATGCTCATACCATACAGCACAATACAGCAACACCAGGAAGGTAAGGCATTTTGCATTTTTTTATCAACTACAACAACAAATAATTTATGCGTATGCGAAATAGGAAAGGGTTTAGTATCTTAGCTCTGTATCCAAGCTTAGTGTCTTAGCTTCTAAGCCATCCAACTGCTTCTGCAGAAGAAGGGAAGATGAACGTGCATCTTCTGTTCGATACGTTACCACACTTTTCTCATCTATTGTTATGCAGAGTATATTTAAAGCAACAGAACCAAAGCTAGGCACTTACTGAATTAAGTTTGATTTGTTAGCTTCAGCAAAACCAGATCCATCTGGAGGACATAATGCCCGAGAATTCATGCTTCTTTTGGTCTTCATGAAAATGTTTAAAGTAAGAGTAATTTTTCTGTGGGGCTTGTGGAAAAATAAAGCTTGCTCACTGTTAGGATTTTAGAACCTGGAGCTAATTTCTTCTTAACTAGACTTTTTGCAAAATTAATTTGCCAATACTTAAACCATCTCAGAGGGGAATGAGAGGACAAGTGCATTCTCAGCAGCTGAAATGAACTATTTCTATTTGGATGTGTCTTTCTGGCCTCCTCAAAAGGTGTGATTTGACTTCCTCAAGCTCTTCATGCTCAAATAAGTATAGATACTAGCTAGCTTATGTTTCCAGTGATGTGCTGGAACAAAGGGTCCTGCCTTGAAAACACCTTCTTTCAAGGTGAGAGGACACTAAATGATATAAAAGGCACTAAGGAAGGTGCAGGCAAATCTGCAGTTCAGCCTGTAAAAAGCAGTGGAAATTGTGAAGCACTTCAACTTAAAACTCCCATTTGAGTATAGCAATATTTATGCAACAGAAATTGCTGTTTTCAAACAATGCAACATAATTGTCCCTCTTCTTTAGAAAGTTCTAATTTTAAAAAGTAAATTAAGAGAATGCTATTTCCAGTTTTGGTGACATTTTCTAGGGGAAAGGAGTAGAAGGGATGGAATGTCCTTTTCAGATTAGTTTTACCAATGCTTCTCCTTTCTTGTTGGCAATTCTTTGGTCCTACTTCTGACTTACCTTAAACTATGCTCTGAGAGAGTCTAAACTGTGCCGCCCTATAGTGCATAGCTAAGTACTTCTTCAAAAGATCCAGGGAAAACATGTCATTCCACTTTTCCACAAGGCCTGGGGGATTTGGAGGGCAGAGATTGGTAGCTTTTTCAGTCCTATACACCTTGGGAGGGGGGTAAAATTTCCTGAAGGGGTCTGGCTCTATCTGAGAGACTTTAGTTATATGAAACAACAATAAATCTGGATGGTTTGTTAGAGAATAAATAGTTTCACTAGATTTTAGTTTTAATTTGATACTCTCAGGAACATAAGCTCAAATGAGCCTAGGAGCTGAAAAATGTACAAAATGGAGTTGTATATCTTATTTTAGTTGACTTTTATTGAAATCACAAGAATATTTTTGTTATGAAACCTAGTTCATGTAAGTGGATAAATTGAAAGTATACTTCTTTCCTCTTTATTTGTTTCCCCTTATATTTTTTTTCAGTATCAGTTTAACGCAGTTGCAGAGCTCTCTTTCACAACCCAACAGCGATGCTTTGCACAAGACCTTGCCGCAGAGATTCTGGTAACAGGAAGCTTGATGTAAACAAAGCCCAAACGGGAAAGATCTTTGCGAGGGACTCCATTTACATGCTTGGTTGGATCCTGACAGACAAAGGAGGGCTTTTGGAAAGGGTTAGGGCATTTCAGGAAAACGGTCACGGTTTATTACTGATATTTATTCTGTTTCATATGACAGGAAGAATTCTGCTATGTTATGTTCCAACTCATAAGAACAATTACTTTCTAGTTAAATATTTAAAATGAAATTTTCTAACTTGTTTTTAACCACATCTTTAGCTGCTCTGAGCTTTTTAGAGATACAGCCTAATATCCCTAGAGTGCTTTTGAAAATCTTGTGGTTAATTTAATATACTCTTTTCTATGTCTCCAGTGTAATGTACTTGCTAGCAAAACTTTTCTATAGCATACAAACATGATTTTTGTGTTTTGCCAAGCATATCTGAAGGTTTATTCTTTTATCACAGAGAAAGAAGAAAAATGGAACCAATACTCTATGTACTGGTCTTGGATAAGAACATAAAAATACTGAGAATATTTCTTAATCAGTACCAAATTTATTTCCTGCTGACTATGGGGAAAAGAAGGCTTAAAATCCTTTAGATAGTACTGAGCAGAGAAAATGCTTGTAAATGAAAGTTATATATGAAGTCAGTGAAGGACAAAGAGACTGTTGTATGTAAATGGGCTGATTTCTGAAGGACACAATAAAAAACGGGTGGGAGAATGGGGTAGAAGAAGTAGTTCAGCTTCTCTGGTATATAATATTTTCTCACGTGTGTTCAGAGGTTGTGCCAGAGTTGTTGTTAGATACGGTTATGGTTGCTATCAACAGAAATTAGGATGAAGTTACATGGTCTGAAAAAACAGGAACGATTTTGTAACCCAGAGGTCTGGGCATGTCATGTACCCCTGAGTTAGAAATGGAACTAGGTGGAAGTAGTCCGAGGTAAAGGCTTCAGTACCAGCAGCCCTTCAAAATGTATGGAGATATCAGCTTGCTTCAGTATATGAAATAAACCTAAAACTATGCAAGTCGTTTTGTTTTTGAACTAGAATAAAAGAATGCAGCTTATTTATCCAAGAGATGTTCCCAGTTACCTACGCTGGTCCATTTCCTCTCTGAAGACAAGACATTATGTAAGCAATAATTTGAGGTCTGTGCATTATTACATCTTGTTGGGGTTATCTACATGATAACCTTCTACCCTACATGAAATATGTCCAGAAGACATCTGCTGTAAATATGACTCTGGTACTGAATAGGAATCAGATACAGAAGAAAAAAAAAGGAGAGAAAATGTTGAGGCTGATTCAGCATTTCCTCAGTTATCTGTAGCAATTTTTTATTCCCATAAGTACAATACAGTAGCATTATGTGGAAAAAGGAATGAAGGACACCCAGGAAGGTCTTTCATCTCCAAATAAATTATTATCTAGGAGGTAATACCTGGCTTACACACAGCAGATGCCTCTAATAAAATGTTTAATTTCTTGCTTGCTGTATCTATTGTTTTATTATGTTAATTAACAGTTTTGTAACAATGAAACATTAATGAGAACAAACAGCATGAACATTTTTGTGAAGTTACTTTGTTAAATATTTATAAAACTATACAAACTGGATAGCTACTGTATTAAATGAAAGTACCACCATTTGTGATAAATAGAACATATATTATGTAATAATGTGATTTAAAATTGTTTAAACAATCCAGATAAATGGTGGAGGTGAGACCCTGGCGTTTCCCCATTCAATTCCAAAGTGACTAGGCTACTGCTGAAAAACCTTAATTTAGTAAATTGGTATCCATGACATACATGTGGAAAAGAATGTAAAATGAAACTACCACTCTTGTGAGGGCAATTTTACTGTGATATAAGGGAGAACTTAATAAAAAAAGGAATTCAGAAGTCACATGGAAAGGCTAGAAAGAAAAACTGTCTCAGTCACAAGCAGAAGTTGCTGGATTTGTCCAGAAATTTTCCATCAGTATCCTTTTCTGCTGAGAAGTGCAGTTTTAGTTCAGTCAAACAGACTGAAGTTTTTAGTGTTCATGATTATTTTCACTGGGGAAATAAAAAAAGAAAGATGTGATTCCCTGGACTTGTGAACCCTTGCCTGGTCACCCAGCGGAGCCACTGTAGAGCCAGGGCTGCCTCAAGGACAGGGATTTTGGCCCTGAGGGAGGCTCATCCCCCTGTGTCCTGGGGACTTTGGTCACCACAGGGCTGCTGCCTTTCGGAGTGGGAGGGTTGGAGGACTGCAGAACTGAGCTGTCTGCTGAGACAGTCAATGTCCCACTTGATGGGGCCACTTTGTCCTTAGGCCCTTGCTCCATGGATTCCTGCCTGTCCCCTTTAATGACCATGCCAGGGGTGTCAAATGGTTTAATAAGGCCATTAGTAGCTTTTCCTGACCATCCAACTTAGAAATCAGTAACTCACAGAAAAACGGTTCACCAGGGGCACCTCGGAGGTCCCACCCCATGCAGAAGGCTGAGTCAGAGGAGGGAATACTATGCCTGGAGGTCCGGGTGGACGTGGACGTGGATGTGGATGTGTTGTGTGTTGGAGCGAGCATCATGCTCCCTTGAGTCATGGGGCATGGCTTTTGTGTGTCTGCACAGAGTGCGTGTGTGTCATGGAACAGAAATCTTACAACAGAAATCACCATCTACCTGCTATACCCATTCTGCTTAGTAGACAAATTGGAGATTTTGTGCCACTGGGTGATGTGGTTCTGTTCCTGCTGCTGCTCTCTTAACGCTCCATGGCAGACTGAAATAAGCTGATACTCCTAAATTGGACTGAATTGACCTTCAACTATCTTATTTTCCTGTTCAAAGTTACAAACAATTCAACTACAAAATATATTTATTCAGTATTGGCAAGAATATCTCTTGCTGCTTAATTTAAAAAGAGAATTAAACAATAGTTCAATATTAAAATATTAAAAAAATATAAAGTTCAGGCAACCCAGGAAAGAAGGGACTCCTAACATTATGATTGCTTAAGTTCTGAGCCGGAATTTTGCAACTCTGCTACCAATTTCTAATCTTTGGTTTGTTTTTTTTCTATAATATATGAGCAGAAACAGATGTTTTCCACTACCAACATCTGATCTGTGTGTGAAGAATTAAGGGCATTATATACTGTCAAAGCAATGAGTGATATTTAACCATGCAGACTCCTGTTAACGCCAGACAGAACTACAGTGGTAAGCATCTGCATATTGTCCTCAAACCTTAGAGTAACCTAATATGACAGTCAAGTCTCTATAAATGATATATATGTATTTACAGAAACAACTTGGTTCATTTAAATAATTCCAAACAAGGACAAGGTTTAGTTTCCAGCAGTGTCAGAGCCATGGAATAGTTTTGGTGTGCATGATTCAACAACAATTTCAGGTATCAATCATACATTTTAAAGATAAGCTTGAATCCTCTCCTTAAGTGTTCCAACACGTTCAACTTCTTTTGGTTCTGCAGGCCAGCCCCAGGGTGGGCTTAAATGGCCACTTCTGCTTAAGACAGTCACTGTCTGATACACTATTTTTGTTGTCCCTACTCTGTTTCCCTCCTCCACCTGGATCCAAGAAACTGGAAAGTCAAGAAATCAGCATTTGTCTTCAAGTTTCCTCAACCACCCAGGCTGGAACGCCCAAGGAAAAAAGGCATTTAGCAATGATAGCTATGCTACTGCTGTCTCAGTGCTGATCTTCTTGGCCATCAAGTTAGAATAAATTACGGCATGGACAGAGCCTGTCTAAATCAGCCTCAGGGTCATGACAGAGCAGAGCCATCCTACAGCTCTTATTCCTCCACAAGGATGTTTTATGTAAAGTTCCCCTGGATCTAGCATATTTAATAAATGTAAAATCTGATGCTGTTACTTACAATCGTAAAGTGACAATGGCTTTTTTTATACGACCTTTGTGAAAGCTCATTTTTGCACATGCAAGTATTTGCTCCAAGTTCCCCGTAGTTCATGTAGTCAAGATTGGTACTAACAAGAGGAAATTCCCAAGAGCGGCCAAGTTGCCTGAACTGAAAAGAATGCTGGAAATGACTTTTCTAAACCAGCATTTTCCAAAGTCATCGCCATAAATCTGCCAAATACATTCCAGACTGGTATTTTATGACAGAGTATTCCCCTTGTTATACTCAACGGGAAAGACTATAATCCGTGCCTTCCTTGCATTAACCAAAGAGGCACACTGAGGGATGTTAATTTAGAAAAGATGAACATGATGTAACATTCCATAGTAATTTGCAGTTTGAATAGTGCTCATGTAGCAAAACAATAATAAAGGACCAGATGCATCAATGAGGCCACTCTTGTTAGCAGATGCAACACTGTAAATAAGGGATTTGTTATCAAAAGGTGCGTGTCAGTCAACGGACTATGTTAATTTATAGTGTGCATTAATTAAACCCCAAAGTTCTACTGCAAATGTGTAGCCTGCTGTTTTAGGAGAAGCTTAACTGTTTTAATTGTTGGAAGAATAGAAATCACAAAACCTGAAACCCCTTCGACTTTCAGGAAAATATGTGGCCAGGAAAGAAGAAAGATTCTGTGAAAGTCTCTCCAAAGTCGCCTGGATTGTGCTCTCATGGGATCCCCTGAGCGGTCACATCAGATGCCCAAATGGTGCGCTCCTAGCTCCAGCCATGTTAGTCTGAGGTGTGCCTAAGCTAGAAATGTTGGATCCATGCTTGCAAAGTTGGAAAGGCTTCGTTGATGTCTTCAATAGTCTTGTGATCTTCTGAAACTCTTTTAAGTTAAAAAAAAACAGGCTGCATTCTTCTGTTTGGAGTAATAGGAGAAGAGGAGTGAGAAGAGCAGAAGAATTATCAGTAAAAACAGACAAGGATTAGGAAATACATTATCATGTCCCTTGCTTTTCCTAAGGTGAAATTAAACAATCCAGACATACTGGAAATTGAAGTAGGACTTTGTTGTGTGTCCTGTGATGAAGTTCAGAAGCACAGATCTCTTGAGAATGGGAGACTCTGGTGTCTAAGGGTGGATTCCCTACTTAGCCTTGCCACTCACCAGGTGCAAGCTGGGCTGGGAATATCATCTCTGAAGGAGAATAGGAGCTATGGACCAGAGATTTGGATGCAAAGAGATTTGGACAGATTCCTGACACTGGTGCATATTATTTAAGAAAAGCAATATGGAGTCCAGCAATATAGAGAACAGGGAGTGAGGTGATTTTATTTCATAAAGCTCTTGTCTATTATCGCCTAGATGATGCCACTGATGACAAGAGGCGGATTTAACCACTCTTAGCTGATCCATAAGGATGCCTCTTGTTCTTCTTGTCTCCCTAGGGCTGCCCCCCCATGCCCTCTGGGGACAGTGCTCTGCTTCTTCAATATGTCACAGAAGGGACATTAGGCTAATGGCTTTCATTGTTTTTCCTGGAAGAGAAGCAAGTTACATGGCGAGGGTAAGCTTTCCCTCATCAAGGGAAAATGGTGTGAAATCTCCTTCGGGGTAAAGCGTTGATCATTATTCTTCCTCTTTTGGAGTTATTTCGATGCTTTTTGTGCATCAGTTATAAATTCCTTTGCATTGAGTAAATGTGTTTTTTCCTATATGCTAAAAAAATTAATGACATCACCTCTTAATCATAGTTAATCGCTCAGCCTATTATAGTTCAGCTGTGCTTGGACATTAAAGAAAAATCTGTCAGACATATTTTAGCATTTTTTTGGTGCCAAAATTCTTTTCCACAGTTCATTTCCCTATGAAGTTAACTTCAGTCATTTTGAATTAATTTAGAAGGAATGGCTTCTCTCAGTCATCTACCCACCCACAGATGCATGCAAAAACCAGAAAAGCTTAGTATATGATGTACCAGGAGATTGTGAACAGCAGGCTACATTCCTCCTTGTGATGCAAGGGAACAATAGCTGGGGGTCTGTACTAACTGGGTTATTAGGAAATACCTTTCCAAGATTCCAATTTGTGTGTGTAAATATGCTTTACAGACTATCAGCAACTCTGTTTCACTCTTTCCCTGGTTAGTTTTAGTGATAACCCCACTTATGATAATTAATTATCTCAATCACAAATCTGTATAAGTGAGCTTGTCTTGGTCAGGTCAGTTTCCATGAGACAGTTTCAAATACAGTTTAATATCATGGCAATGCCCATCACTACACCATCTCTATACCCAACTCCACAGTCCTTTAAATGTACTGTTTTGGCCATCTCTCTGACACTTCATGAGCTGTAACCCTGGTATGGGTTCTTAAAGGTACCATAAGATTAACTCTAAACTCAAGCGAAACTGAACCTAAACCCATGAATTGGCCTGTAGTTAAGTAGAGCTGCACATAAATCCCTAAGCAACGCAATAAGTTAGAGATCTCTCCTTTATCCATTTCATGCTTTCTTTAACATTTAAGGCTCCAATTAATTTTTCTCCGTATTAATCCACATGTCCTTTTTGATTCCCTTGGATTATGTTTTCTGGATTTAGCCTTTCTTGAATGTTTTTTTTTCTTTTAATCCTTGAAGAATAAGATTGTCCTTAGTTCCACAAAATTATAACTCATAGTTATTTCATCCTCACAAAGCTATAGGAAAGCATAAATTTTTGCCATTAGATACCTGGAATGCTTGGAGCATTATTTTTCTACCATGTATTTCTTTATTTGCTATGTAGAGAACTATAAAAACAAATTTCAGCTTGTATTAAAATTTGTTGAACACCTTTAGCAACACAGAATATTATGACTGGCATATGCCACCCCATAATATTTCTTTTTGCCCATGGAAAAAATTGCATACTCTAAAGATTCATTTATGAAATATTAGTGAATGTTAGATGTGCGATGTCATATTTCTTGCTTGCTCAGGGCCAAAGCGTCCTATTTGCAAGACACTATTTAGCTTACCTAGTGAGTTCATAAGCCGTGATCCATTTAAACCAAATTGAAATTATTTTAAAATGTTTTGCCATGTTTATTACATTTTTGTTCTAAAATACAGGACACAAAGAAACCTCTCAATTTTTAGAAGCATGCAAACATTGATGCAACAGAATTCATGATCTTTGAACAATTTTTCAGTAGATCATATGTGTACATTTCAAGCAATTACAGGAACAATGTTTACCATGAATTCAAAAGTCCTTAACTTTTTCATTCACTGTTAATGATGCAAAGATGTCATACGTTTTGCATTGCATATACAATGCACAGCAAAGGCTTAAAGACATAAGAATAGTGTGAAAGGGTTTACTTCTTAAATGTGGTAGCGACTTTCATAGCTTAGTGTCTTTTTTTTTGGTATTTTTTGTATTACCAGAAGCAACTTGAGCAAATTCTAGAGCGAATTCAATCAGTCTTGTTTAATTCTACCTCTAACATGTACAAAAGTACAGTGTAATCAAAAGATATTAGTATCCCTCATATTTTTCAGCTTTAGAACACCTTTTTTTAAAAATACATTTTTTAATTTAAAAATGAGGTGACAAATTCACGTCACAAGATTCCAATCAGCAACTGGATCTTACCAAGAGTTTCACAATAAAACGAAGGAGGCAAAAATCAATTGGCATGAACTTCTATAGGCTGCAGTTGTTGGGGCAAGGATTTGTGGAAGAATAAAAGGTACAGTATAGGAAACTTCCTTGCTGATCAGACAGAAAGCCTTTCCATATCACTCTCGTGTGTAATAAATGAAAACCCCGCACATTTGACAAAACAAAGGTGAGCAGAAGGAAAATGTGTCCTAGGAGAGCGCGAGCGAGCCCAGACCCAGAGGCTATTCCAGATCTGTTAGCACAACTGCCTTTAGACCTCGCCGCGCAGCCAGATGTTGCTGCTAGAGCCTTCCCAAGCTCGGCATCTGGGTCCTGGCACGCCCCGGGAACGGCCCAGGGTGCTGCCCCCCTCGTTGGGGTAGGTGCACAAACAGAAAGATCTAATTTGCTTCTTGTCTCAGCCGAAAGATCTACTTTGCTTCAGACTGCGGATCGTGTGGACTGCAAATGTGAAATGTTTGAGTAAAAGCACCACAGAGTGAATAGTGCTTACTCAATATAAAATTGTATACATCTATTAAATATGATTTCCTTTTCTTCTACTGATGGAAGTTCTGTTTTTCCAGGATTTCAGGCTCTCTGTAGTAGTACTTTTTCTTAATTTCTAGTAACTTGCAGCGGCATTCATGAGGTTTAAAAATTGTGTAAGTTTTCAGACTGAATCTCATGAGGTTCCTGTAGCCTTTGCACTTGAGATATCCATCACTGGATGCCATATTCTGTCCTAGACAGATAGGATTTCACCCACACAATAGGGATACTGAGCAGTAACTGTAAGCCAGATCTTCAGCTGGCACAAACTGCACTATGCTTAATCAACTTCAGTGTGAAGCTATGCCAGTTTATACCAGCTGGGCATCTAGCCCTTTGTCTGCCCCCGCATAAAAACGGTGTTTATCCGCTTTTATTGAAGCTTTACATTCTCCATGTGAGCATAAGTAACATTGTCATTTTAGAGCCAAAACGGACTTTTTATTTCGTTTCCCGTTTCTGCTCCATCTCCATCCATCTTGAGAATTAAATGCACGCAGGGGAGGGTAAGTAAACTGCTTAGAAACATCTGGGATGCATAGAGATGTTGCAGTCTCCGGAGAGAGCAACCCATTTGCACGGTGCCTCTGATGAACGTACAGCTATTACTGGAAGCAGTGGCTACTTCACAGGCTTAATGGGATGTCTGAATCTTGCTGTGCTCCCTCCTCTTTAACTCCAGCCCACCTTCCGTAGCTACTGTCTGAGCCCAGATAGGTTCAGTGAAGGACAGATGCTATATAAGGGACAATGGGCTCGGTCTCTGTGACAAAATCCTGAAATGGCTGTGTGTCTGCAAGTTTCTGCGTCTCCCTACTTCAGGCTAGATGAGATACATGAGCAATCATGTATCCACCAGCGCTATTGATTTCAACTTCAGTGTCTAAGTGCTCACCACATGAGTAAGGCTTGAACATAATAGCCTTCTGATAGTGTTCCAAGTTTGGGGGGATATATGAAGGTTAATTGAAGCTACAGACTTGGCAACTTGCCTCAAATGGCTGTGTGCCATGGTGTTTGGGGATTTTAGCTGTTATACGTGTAAGTAATTGCTCTTTACCAAATGCTTTAGGGAGGAAAAAAAATCACCAAATCTAACAATTTAACATAGAAAATCCTCCATGCGAAAAGCTGAAGCAAAATCAAACCTTCAATATATGTAAGGCATGCCTTGGCCCTGGTACTGTTATCAAGCACCAAATATCACGCTCCCGCTTCTGAAAGCATTTATCAGCAAATCATTGACTTAGCAAATTTAATCTTGCTGTACAACAATGATATTTCTGAGAAGAGTCAGGCCCGTTTTGCACGCCTGGAGACCTGGCACACAAAAAGGCAGCAGGCAGGCTGAGCCTTTTTAAGACGATACTTTTGCCACCCGCCTGTCCTTCCCTGGCGCCGGGAGCGACCACCCCCACACCCCACCAGCAGAGCAAAATGCCTGCTCGGGCACCCACCGTTCTAGGAGAGGGTTTGAAATCCTAAGATCCAGCAGATCAGGTACACCGAGTTAAGCAGCGGCGAGCCAAGCTGATATGGTGAACTGTGAATTTTGAACTGAAGGAGCTGGGAAACGTTCACTTCTCCCACCCCTGCTATGCGGGCCGTAACCTCCAGCAAAGGAGTGAGGTGGACAGCCGGAGCAATAATGTCTAAGTGACGGATGCTAAATCCGACAGAGTACATCTGTTAGGACCCTTAATGAGTACTGCCAAAGAGGATAAGTTTGTGTTCATATGATAGGCTTTAGACAGAAGTAGCTAAGGCAGTAGGCCTTTGCTGTCTGGTACCAGCCAGTGTCTTGGAGCAGAGGGGCAGAACGGGTTTCTTGGCGAGGTTATTGTTGCTCACATTTTAACAGTTGAAAAACCTCCAGTCAAAATCTGATCATCAGATAATGTATAACAAGGATATATTGAATACAGATATTCGCGTCACTGTTGTTGGAGATAAAAAGGGGACTTCTTTGAGTCAACACTTGAGAGTAAATACTAACCCAACGTATTCCCAGGATCTAGGAATATCCTTTGGACTCTGGCATGAGGAGAATGCTATAAAATCAACTTCTGTCTCTTTCTGAGGATGGCAGCATTAGCTCAGCTGTGCCAGTCTGACTGCAGCAGTCAGCAGAAGCTGTGTGTGCAGCCATATAACTACAACAGAGTCTGATCATCATCCTGATGAAATTACACTGATCTAATTTGCACGCTGTGAAGACATTTGGCACTGGCTGGATCTGAGCCGTGACATCTTCATTGGAACTAAAAGTACACTAAGAAGTGACATTACATTTCATACTCTTTTGTGCCAGACTGTGGCATTTCTTCCTCTTTAAAGGCATTATTTCAAGAACATTTAATTTGGCTTTGATATGTCTGCCATTTTGCTATGCAGGAATGTACTGAGCCAGAAAAGCTCAGCTGTAATAAAGTTTGGCACCATCAGCCCACCATATACCTGCACCATCCTGTGCAATTTAATTGGCATTCAGTGGGTTGATAAATGGATTGGCTTAATGAGACAATATACTTGACATATGCAGGACTCTCCTGAGGAATAAGATTCATTTTTGCACTTCACACATCAACATGCTACAGATACCAACACAGTCACCTCCAGCAGCTGTGCTATAACCAATGACATGCCTTCCACTGTGTTGACCAATAACTCTGCTATCTCTCAAACTAGCTTTACATCATTTTCCGCAGGAGCATTTTCCTTTCTTCCTTTCTTCATTGTATTTCTGTTTGTAAAAATAAAGCAGGATACCGTAACTGCCTTTGAAAGTTTCTGTAAAGTATAATATCCATGTTTTTTTTTTTTCTGGTATCAATCAACAGCTTATCTTCATGGCTTCCTGAGGATTTGCATCCGTGTTTAGAAAAAAGTTCTGATTATAGTTTGAATATAGCATAAATAAAACCTAAAAATATTCCATGAAATACACATAAAAGCAAAGATCTATGTTCTGTAGTTTTAAGTGACTATGAGTAAGCGTGACCTATTCTCCTCAAAGGTTCATTTGCATGGATGAATTAGGTTTATGTTAGAGCCATCTCTGGATCGAGCGTGAAGATGAGGATCTCTGGATGTTGTGCAGCAGCTGGCAGAGGGGAGTGTTTCAGTGCTATTACAGTACAAATAATTACTGATTACAGTGAAAGTTTATTCAGCACTTTTTTAAACAAACTCAATTTTGCCTTAGTCAGGAATGAACAAAAGAGGATTGGTAACATCAGGGATCTGGTCCGGTGTTTAAAAAAACCAGTAGTTTAAGGGTAGATCTTTAAATTCTGCCTCTCAGATGTAACTGTGAATGTACTCAATGTCCTTTGATGTTTTTCAGAGGCCTGCTTGTTGGGGCTATAGATCATTTGAGAGTTGGGATTTAACAGCAATCCAGAGAGCTAATCTGTCTTGCATGGACAAGAGAGATACGCATCCAGCTTTCTGGTATTTCACAAAGGCTTGGAAAACAGTTCAGAGACAGAAAACATCAACCCGCTTACGCAACACACACACTGACTTAGTTTCTTAGCTGACATTAAAAGTGTACATATATGTCCCTTATTTTAGAAAATAAAAGGTCAATATGACCAAGTCCTCAGTCATCATTACCATCAGGATAATGAGGATAAAGGCCAAAATGTTTTATTGGTCATTCTCCTCTGGTGCAATTCGGAAGGCCAGATTAGGATGTTTTAAGTGAACCAGCTGTTTATCAGGATATAGAAAGGGATCACTACCAAAGAGCTGGAAAAAATTGTCAAAATCATGGGGGCAATTTTCTGCATCCGTGAGGAAAACCAAGAACCAGAGCACTGTTTGCCCGTCTTGCCCCTGAGAAACTGTGCAAGGATTTTTGAAGGAACCTAAGGGAATGAGGATCCAAACTCCCATGGAACATACATGTAGGATAATAGGTTAAATTCCTTGTATCTGTTGGAAACAAAAGCTGGTCTGCACACCCAAGAATGTACAGACTCAATCCACGGGAACAGCCACTGCTTCAACCTGGAAAAGAAAATTCGGCAGCGGCAGAGAGGTAAGCGAGGCTGCAGCTGGCTGCTGCGGAGCTGTGCCCTGGGCCGTCACAGTACCTGCCGCTGGCTTCTTGTCCATGAGGTGGAAGAAGCCCACGTGTCACTGCCTCGGATTTCAACTGGGTGCCAGTTTGATGCTTGCAATTCTGCTCTAAGGAAAGCCTCATACATGCAAATAAGCCCAAGGAAACTAAAAAATGAAACGGTGTGTGACAGTTTCTAATTACTGCGTAAAAACAACATATGGAAACTTCATTGTCCATTTCATCCCTCAACATGTACTATCAAGTTAGATTTCTTTTGCTCAATCATTCTCTCCAGAGCATTTGGAGCTGTTTCACTCGTATTATATGAAGAAAAACAGCACTTGATATGAGCAGTGTGATGCTTTTACTTTCTCTGTCCAAGCTCATTAATCTCATGGAGGGTTTAAAAAAAAAAACCCTACTGGTTTGGCACAAATTGTAGTTTTCCAAAAAAGGAATCAGTTCAAGGTCCTTTTTCAGAAATATTCCATCCGTTGTCATGAATCAGGTTTGAAAGAGTGCAAACATTGAGAAACGGGAGAATAACTTAATATTTAAACGTAGCCATGGTAAATTCTAACAAGTAGAGAACGTCACTTACTGGTATGTGTTGGTGTGAATTACTGTATAAGATCAATGAAGGAATCTTAAATATGACTTCTTGCTATGTACAATTAAATAGGAGGATGTGTTCTTCTAAGCTTTTAAGTGTTTCCAGCAAGATTTCATATTTAAATATTTATAATGGAGGCATAAGAGGAAATTTAAAGGGTATGGTTGGGTCAAAGAAACGAAGCATACATCAAAGTCCCATTTTCTGGGAGCAAAAGTCTTGCAGCCTTCCCTATCAAGCCCTGTGGCCACAGAAGCAGAGTCAGTTAATGAATCAGAAAAAAGCTGGTTACCAGATGTCCTTACTTATTAACACACACATCGCATTCTGTAATGGCATTCACTAAACAATCTGTGTGGAGCAGACTCTGCTCTGTTTAAAGTCCCCTTCTCAAAAAAACACTCCTAACTTTTCTTCCGCTGTGATTGATTTCAGGATAGCTGTTGTTTAAGATGCTGTCAGGCATTTTGTCTAATTGAAATTTCTCCACCGTTCTGAAGGTTCCTAAGGTACCCAGCAAAACAAAACCCTTTTTAGCATTTATTCTTTTGCCCCTGCTTCTAAAATGATAATGAAATAAGATAAAATAAATAAAAAATATTAACTTAAAAGCAAAGCAGGAGAGAAACCAATTCTCTTTGATTGGTTTCCACTGCTGCTAATTTTAATGCCACCCATTGTTCAGCTCTGCAGTCTAATTTTATGTTAATATCCTGAAAGTTGTCAAATCTTGGCAAAACCTATGCATAAATTACACAGAAAGTAGCTCACAGGAGGGGGAAAGTAATGACTGTCATGGTTAGCCAAACCCATTAATAGTCTGACAAGCAATAACCCAAGAGCTCTGGTCAACTGCTGCAGACATCTGTGAAACTTTTGCAATTAATTTTTTTTTTGGAGGAGGTATCAGCTGTGAAATAGCACATAAGTGACTGATTATTATCAGCTCTGCTGGTGAGGGCAGAACCGATCAACTCCGAGCATTCATCCTTCTACTACAGACTGATTGTTTTATGACTATAAAAGTTTTATTTTTCTTTATTTTCTAAGGCACTCTAATCTCCAGAAAGGGAAAAGGAGAGTCAGTTGTACACAAGTAGTGCTTTACTTATACATACTCTTTCACATCAGCAGTTTTCAAAGAACTTTACAGAGGTCATTAACATTCTCTCTGTCTATAAAGTGGAGAAACTGAGGCAGAGACTATGTCTGTGTGTTTATGCGCATGGCAGAACACGAGAGAGGCTGAGAAATGGCCAGAGGGTCTTCCCTGAGGTCAGTTATTAAGCCAGGGATATCTCTGCTATGCCAGGCAGTGCTCCACAAGACCATCACCTATTTAAAAGCTGGAAGGATCACACTTTGCTGTGAACAATGTAGCTATTTGATCAATTTTCTCCTGTCTCCAAAATCACCCTTCTGCTGAATTCTCTTTTATAGGATAAGGGGACAGCTGAGATCTGTTCCAAGATTCCTCATGAATCCAAAATTATCAGTGCCACTAAGTCTTTGGGGAAAATGCTTTATAATCGGGTTGACCTGGTAGAGGTCTGCTGCACCAAAGTGCAGGCCGGTTAAAACTGTAAATGCATATATTTTAGTTGCTGAATTAGTACCTAACATGACTGACATGCTCACAAGTAGCTCTTGGATCTGTAAAGAAGAGTGAATTTGCCCTGTTGCATTATCATGCCTGGTTTTTTCTTCCTTCTGTATACAACCTAAAATCCTGATAAGCATTTGTCACTGGTAAACTATATTTTTCTCTTTAGCAGGATACTATTACCAGAAGCTTCGACTGAATTAAATACTATGTTCTTCTTTAAAAGCTTTTTCTTATGCAAGCAGATTCTGTTTTCCTGTAAGTCGATGGTCTGATATATTGTGTCTGAATTTCTTATTGTTACTACAGTATGAAATAATCCGGTAGATGCCAAAACCAAAACCAAACCTCTAAAAATCCTCAGGCATCATGATTTATATGGAATACTATACCCCTAAAGAAAATAATTGCTCTCACCAGCATTAATGAACAGATAATTAACATGATAAAATACATGGGGCACATAAAAGTGCAGCAATATCTTATTTTTGACTACTGTATAGACCTTATGTGCTGCTATAACACAGACATTACATTCCAGATCTTTCATTTTCATATTTTGCTTTTTTCGTCCTCTGTCTTGAACAGTGCTAATGCTTAGTGGACAACACAGAATTAGTGGGCATTTTAGGATGTATTCTGAAAAAAAAAGAAATATTATTCAAAGAATAGGATTTTTAACACCAAACATCTTGGAAAACACAAGAAAAAGGGACATGCTAAATGTAGCACATAAACTGATGCCCACAGTCTGGAAAACAAGTTTGCTACTGCCTTGGGACACATAATTTTTAGAAATAATGGACCATTTGGCAGTTCTGCACATGTCACCAAGCATGCTTGGAAACACCATGGGCTCTGCTTTATTAATATACATGGTTTGAAATAAATTCCCTCTGAAATGCTAGAGGAATCCTCAAATCAACTAATTCATGTGACCTTTCTTTATTTAAGACAGTCTTTATACTTAGACTGTGCTGTACTCTCAAGAAAGAGAGATATTAACCAGCCTACTGCTTTTAATCTCCAAACTATGGCAGAAATCAGTTCTGTGGGATGGATTGCAGTGCATAGATGGGAAATGCAATGGGGCATTTACTTGGGGGTGCTGCCTTCATTCCAATTAGAAGAAAGATAAAAGGAAAACGGATCCTTGATCTTGTTTCTGTGAACCACTTCAAACGGCGTTTAGCAGACCTTCCCACCTCAGTGGATCTGTTTCTAACGGGATAGCACGCTCTGCCTTTTCCAGGTGGGTCTGTGAAAAGAGCCTGAACCACTGCAGTGGCAGTGGAGACTTCAGAGACTTTCCACCGTGCCACAGCCAACACGGTCCTCGGAGTCCTAAAGGTGGACAGCATCAGCATAGGCAAAACGAGTCCTCAGGAGCCAGAAAACTCTGCTTCCTGCTTCCAGCCATACCCACAGTGCAGTAAAGCGGGTGAGAGGGCATACCCCTTCTCACACATAATTTCTAGGGGCTTCAGCTCTGTGCAGGCCTGTCATTCCATGAGTACAATCACTGCCATTGTGCTGTGCAGAGACCGCATGCCTGAAGAAGGTACCCTTCTGCCCTTGCGTATCTCTGCAAAGACACAAACACAATTTAGCTTTTAGTTCCCTGACTGAGCCGGTCCTTGTTATTCAAAAGCATCTTTTCTTTGGGCCATAGGTTATTTGGAGGAGAAGGGTTTGAACAGCCCCCTTTTTTTTGCCCTTCAGCACAGAAACTTCAGTAGACTGTTTGGGTTGGACAAAGGCCTGCTCAGAATTAATGTAGCTACACTTTTTGTTGTGAAATTTACTAATCGGCTAAACCCATGCATCTTTTCTGTGTCGGTTTATTGGTATGTTACAACAAAGTAGGAAAGTGGAGAAGTGAGATAAAAATAAAATAGTATGGACAAGGTCAGAAGGAACATCAGGTTTCCCTAGCATCAAGAAGAGGAGAGAAGGGGATATTCATTTAAAACAATCTGGTTGTTAAAATTAGATGATTGTTGTTTTTCCCCTTTCCCCTTTCTTCCCAGCTTTCTCCCCTTCCCTGAAGAGAAAGGTAAGGTTTTGATTTCCTTTTTTGATCCTTGGTTGACTTGGACAACCTGGTCTAGTGGGAGGTGTCCCTGCCTATGGCAAGGGGGGTTGGAACTCAATGATCTTCAAGGTCCTTTCCAACCTAAACCATTCTATGATCCACACTGATTATTTCTATACCAGTGAATTAAACTTACTCGTGACTGTTCTCTGGCACGTGGTGCAGGCTGGCCCACAGCCATACTGTGAAACTGTCTCACTGTCCAAAGGGTGTTTGTGTTCATGCTACCTATAGGGGAAGGTCCTTGTGAATTGTTTGGAACTGCTCTAGCTGGGAAAAGCCAGGAGTGTGCCAGGGACTCTTTTAACGATTTAACAGTGTAGATAATCAAATTCCAGTGCCTGGAAGCGCTTCCCTGGCACTCTTAAATCTACCAGTCTAGACACAGCTACTGTGGTCAAAATCTGCTTCCCTTATTCACGTAAATAGCTCCAGTGAAGTCAGCTGTGAGATTGGCTGTAAAACAAGAATTCTGTTTTGCAAATGATTTCAAGCATTTGGCCTTCATTCTACATTGGGGAAAAAGAAAACAACCCACAAGCTTGAGCTTTCAAATTTTAAAAATTAAACAACGTTAGTGAGAACTATCCAAATAGCCAAGTGGCCAATATGTTCATCTAGAATGTAGGGGCTCATGTTGAAATCTCTATCTTCTCTAAGCGAGAAAGGTCTGTCGTATTCCTGATGAGTTTGGGAATCCAATACATTAGCAAGAAAGATTACCCTGAAGCTGAGAAAATTCCAATACTGAAAAATTTTTCACTTTGGAAAAAGCGTTTTGTTGAAGACACCCTGGTAATTCAGAGGATTTGATTCCAAAAGGTCAAAAAACCCCCACAAAATAACCCCAAGCCCCAAACAACTCAACCTACACTCCAGTAGCGGCTAAGACATTTGCCAAAGTAACATCTGATCCCAGGGCTCACAGGAGTTCAGGTGGGTCAGGAATTTTCTCAGGCAACAGTTTTTTCTTTTGTAAGTAAATTAACGTGAACAAGAATTTGTCAAAGTCAAAATATGCAAAAACATACCAACTGTGACAGTACTATTTTAGAAAAAATACTGTGAAGTATTTGATGTTCTTTTAGAATACAAAATGTTGAGCCCCGTTTTTGGAAGTTTTTTTATTTGACCTCGTGGAAGAAAATTAGAAGAGAGTTATTTGGTTAGTTCACATGAAAAATATAAATTGAAAACAACATTTTGTGTTTTGAGGCATTTCTGAATATTTTATTTTTATTCTTGCTTGAAAAAAATCAGTATTTTTAGCTTATACCTTTAATCCCCAAATGAAAAATACAACATATTCCAGTTTTAATAAAACCCTTTTTACTGGTGGTATAGAGTTTGGATATAAAGCCAATTCTCTGGAAAAATCATGCGTGAAAGTAAGTTTGTAGCAATTCTCAGAAAAATATTTTGAATTGAATTCAACTCTTGTTAGACATGCGCTTTTGTCATGGTTTTCCATGCGTAGTGACAGATTTGTATTTATTTACTTCAGTTGTTTGCTATACTGTTTCTCCATATAAAGAAGCAAGAAATATGCCGTAACTAACTGTGATATTTTGAAAACATGACTTAACATTTAATTGAAGAAATACCTTTGAAAATAATGTTATTTGATTGAAATTAGTTTAAATGGCACAACTGACCATACATTAATGTTAATTTGAACCATTTTTACACAGAGGCGGTTGGGTTGATGCAGACTCATACAAAAGCCTTATAGATACAAAACCCACGAAATTCATCCAGTCACATGTTAAACTCATATTTTGTTTGATCAACCACAACAGCCTTATTTTTTTGGATCTTTTTGGCTCTTACAGTATTAACTGTAAGCTAATGCACATCCGTGTACACCTTGCATCAAGCTGTTTCTGATCATACTGCTAAATTAGTCAGAATATGATGTATGCAATCCTAATGGTATTGATGTACGTGCCATGGCTGGATTCAGCAAACACTTGCTGGGAGGCCGTGTGACAGAGATTAGTGCGTGATGGGTCACTCTCTGTTGGGACAGACCGCCCTTCCACCCCAGGATAACTGTAGGCAGTATGTCTACTAAATTCACTAAATAGCCAAAGGACTTACAGCATGTGATGGAGGAAAAAGAAGATGAATCCCTTAAGCAGAGAGAACAGAGAATGGACCACTGTGTTTCAGGCTATTCTCTTGGCTGATTCAGAGAGGAGAGGGGAAGGGGACCTTGACCATCAGCAGCGTTGTGTGACATTCATCCCCTAGGCAAAGAGCTGGCTGATGGGCACCCACAAATCATAAAATCATAGAACCATAGAATGGTTTAGGTCAGAAGGGACCTTGAAGATCATCGAGTTCCAACCCCCCTGCCATGGACAGGGACACCTTCCATTAGACCAGGTTGATCAAAGCCCCATCCAGACTGGCCTTGGACACCTCCAAGGATGGAGCTTCCACAACTTCTCTGGGCAACCTGTTCCAGTGCCTTACCAACCTATTTCTTCCTAAATCCCCTATTAATATGTAGGTCAGCTGATTCTTTGCATTTTATTGATACCTCCCTCGAAAGCAAGAAGTTGATGGTTGGATGTGAAAGACTTGGAGAGCAAGAACTGAGCGAGGGCTACCCACAGCAACTCCCAGCGTTGGGGAGTGGATCATGGTGTTGCTGTGGCCACACAGAGGGAAGCATCCTCTTTGGAGGAGCCAAAGGACAAGCTAAATCCAAATCTAAAATGAGAAATATCAAGGGCTTTTTCACTTCATCTCCTTTTCTTATTTTCTATATACATGATTTTAAGCTTATGTGCTTGCTCTGTAATGTGATCCTGCTGTATTTCACATCATTCTAGGTAAAGACATGAACGATTCAGAAAAAAATACCTGCTGAACCCTAAATTGATTATCACTGACAACAGTGTAGACTAAGACAGTTCATGAGTTCAGATTTTTTGTAACTCTAATGATCTCCGTTAACAAAATACATTGAGCAAACTGGTAATCTATTTAAATTCTAGTACAGGACTTTCAGAATAAAAATGCAGGTTGGATTGAAAATAACGTCAATCATATTTGGAGAAGGCTTAAAGGCTTATGTATTCTTTATTATTTTGTATGAAAATACTTAGAAATCCAAATACTACTGTGAAATGGAAATACTTTGAAAGGAAGTATCCAACATTAAAAATAAAATAGAAAAGCTGAAATATCAACGCTACATTGTATACAGCCCAGTTATAATGAATGCACCGTGTCTTAATAGAACAGCATCCTAACCTTTTGATTTTCTTATTTTACAAATGAAGATGTATTATAACATCTGGAACCGGTATATTGATTGATTCATAGTCACCATCTGTAGGAATAATTATATACGACTATAATAAGTATCAGAAGTCTTTTTCCTTTTCCAAAATACAGCTGTCTGCCTCCTCTTTTTAGGTCTATTTTAATATTTAAAATATATGAGATCAGGTACTCTGAAGTACTCAGCTTCAGCCTACTGCAATTCAGTAATGTTTGACTGAATTTACACCATGAAAATTGAAAACAGAATTAGATTGTTATATTACACAGTTAGATACTTTCCCCCCGAAGTTTTGAATGGTAACCAAATCAAACTAAGGTCTCTTTCAGGCATTATTACCAAACAGGAGCCATCTTGCTTGCTCTTCATCTCTCATTCTAATTCTCTTTTATTTCTTATGTATCCTTCCTAAATCTTATTTATTTCATTAGATCAGAATGAATAATTTTTATCCTCAAGGTTGCTAAAGGCATGTTTAAATTTGATGTTTGTTTTTGATTCAACAGTAGGTTTTGAAATGTCTGAGAAGGTTCATGTCCCTATAAACTTGATAAATAATTTTCAGACTGATATATTTTTAATTAGTAAAATTGAAAAGGGCCATTATTTGAGACACATTTTATGATATATGCATTTCGAAGTCAAATATTCTGATCTGGGGATGTGGATCTCAAGAACTTCAATCTAAAGTTAATCTTTGTAAATCAGGCTAGAGTGGATTAAAATGCAAGAAAGGAAAAACCTTACTACAGGTTAATGAAATGGACTGGATCTAATCCAAAAGAAACTAAGTGATTATAAATTGAAGATTACTACAGAATAAGTCCTCTGTAATCCTTCTATAGTTGACATTGGATGTGTGACTTTCTAAAGGCGGGTCTATTAGAGTTTAATTCATTCAGTGATTTTTTTTTATTTTCTAGAGCACTGGACTGTCTTATATAACTAGTTCACTGCAGTTTTTATAGGATTTGAAAAATCCTTTTCCACTTTGTGTGTAACTCATAGAGAAATCTGTACCTTGGTTATTATTAACAAGTGGCTTGAGGGGTTTTTTGTTTATTTTTAAAAACAAAGTCATTTCTTTTCCAGCATCTCTCCTGCAATTCTTTTCCTAAGCAAGTCAAAAGAATAAGTTATTAGAATTAAATCTTTTGCATGTCTAGCTTTGATTTTTAATAACCATCCCCCCCAAAAAATCCGCCAGGTTGGGTGGGTTGGATGGGATGCTGTTGGCCACGTCTGCTCTCAGGACACACTGCTGGCCTGTGCTCAGCTTGCTGCCCCCCAGGTCCCAGGGCCTTTTCCACAGACACAGACTTGCTCTCCATCCTGCTGAACGGCAGTAAATCTGGTCCTTCACTCATCCAGATTTCAGAGAAAGTAAATCATCAATTTATTAATGGTATTCTCATTGAATTTTGTTGGATGAAGAAAAGCTTTTAATAATGCAAGAAAAACTGCCATTCATTAAAGAAGAGGATGAGAAAGAGTAATAGGAGTGTTTGTAAAACACCAGTACAGCTCAATCTTAACGGATCAGTACAATTCCACTGATTGCAATGAAGCTAAAGGCAGAGTGATTAACAGCCAAAACTCAACTATAATTGTGTACATTAAAAGTTCATGTATATTAACGTAAATTGTTGCACTAACAGAAAAGTCAGCAACATAATTATTAGACAAAAGTGTCTACTTTTCATAATAATACACATAGAAGCAATGGTAAATTTACAAAATTACAGCTGAGAAGAAATTTTAATGTTAGAATTACTCTCATTGTAGTTAAGACGTAGAATCACAACAAAGCACACACAATTCAGATTAAGATCTTGATTCGCTTCTTATTTCTTTAACCTTCTGTAATATTCCAGGCAAGACCCTTAACTATTTTATTCTCTAGTTTCTCCAACTAATAATATTACAGTCCTTCATTACTTTTGCAAGCTGCTTTGTGATTAATTGGTATATATGTGTACATATAACATGTATCATATTAATCTCTAGTACTTTTCATTTATGTTGCAATATATGGTATTTTTGCCAAAGAGATGGTTTTCTTATGAAACTTAGATTTTAATCCACATAGGGCATTGCCTATGGACAGCATATATTTCAACATAGAATTGTTGGCAGTATGCATTAGTAGGAACACAATTTGACCTGCACCAGCATGTTTTAGCCTAAACACTTGAAAAAACAACCATTTCGAGCATTTGCAGAATATGTCTTTCTGGATGTCCAGAAAGTTTATGCCCTGCGCTCCAGAAATTCTGTAGATTTTTCACAGATGCAAAGAGGAAGAAAGAAGACACTGATGTAAAGTTAAGTTAAATTGCTTCTTTCTTTTGTCTAAGCAAAGATTTTATAAACAAAGAATGCAGAATGTAAACTCATCTTCTAATAAAAAGTAATCCTGAGCCCATTAGTATCCATGATGCTCTGAAGAGGAAACATTTCCTTGCTTAATCCAGTGAAGTTTCTAAAACCGATGGCTCTTTCCAGACTGCTTAATGCAGATCAGTCTTCCACAGTAATGAGACAGGCTTTGTATCATCAGAGGAAATATTTCTTCCTGGTGTTAAGGTGCTGGGAATAGTCTGAAGGCCAAGCAGTAGGAATTTAATCTCACCAGTGTTCTCTACACGGACTCTCTCTGTGCAAAGACATAACTAACTTCTCGTACATCAGTCAGCTCAGTGACACAATACAGCAACAATACATTAAGCATTTTAAATCTCCAGGGCAACAGTCATGGTGATGGATGACTCATACACAACTAGTTAGCCCCTGAGTAATCAAGTGAAAGAAACTTCAAAATGACAGTGGCTATAGTCTTCTCCATTAGGAGCTCTCACACCTGCAATTAACTTAATGACACCTAAATTCAAGGTCTTAATGATTTCCTGAATATAATCTGTATCACTCCAGAGTTTTGGTGTGTCACCTCTGATCACTGTCCCCGGTAAATTCCACTGCTTGGTCATGGCCAGAAGCCACACCCCACCATGCTAAACGTGCGGAGAAGCATGTTCTGCAGCAACATGAGCTTTGTTGTGTTTTACAGATCGTTCTCCCCTAGTAGCAATACTGCTGTGGCATCCACGGTCATCTGAAGGCACAGAATGACATCCTGTCATCTGCATGACCAAATGTGTATGGGTATTACTGTACCACTTGGTTATCGTGTGTTCTCCAGTACATCTTACAGTCTTTAAAAAATGTCGCTGACAAGATGCTCCTTCACTGGGTCCAGTCTCGTTCAACATATTCATCAATGACCTGGATGAGGGGACAGAGTGTACCCTCAGCAAGTTTGCTGATGACACAAAACTGGGAGGAGCGGCTGACACACCAGAAGGCTGTGCCGCCGTACAGTGAGATCTGGACAGGCTAGAGTGTTGGGCAGAGAGGGACCCAATGAAGTTCAACAAGGGCAAGTGTAGGGTCCTGCACCTAGGGAGGAATAACCCGATACACTGGTACAGGTTAGGGGTTGACCTGACCTGGACTAGATGATCTCCGAACGTCCCTTCCAACCCCTACCATTCTGTGAGTCTGTGATTCTGTGATTTGATATAATTTATTACAATCTCTTATGTACTTTGTGCACTTTTAGTCTGTTTTACAGAACATGTAAACAAATCTCACTACCTCACGTTTATACCAACATAACCCAAGAGAAGGCTTGTCCTATTTTATTGGTAATCCCTATTGCTTCTTAGAAGTGTGAATCCCAAAGCTGCTGCATTGGAAGGGCAGAAAAGATGATTGTCTCTGATCACATCCCATACCTGATCTCTGTTTAGTCTATTACTATATCCCAAGGACTGTATCAATTTGAAGAAGTCTTTGAAATGGGTCAATCTATTTTGCATGTATATGTTTTCTCTCATTGCTCCACAATCGTCAACAACCTTAAGTATTTTAGAGTAAATACCTGGAACTGGATTTTTTTTCCTCTTTTTTTATATATGAAATGTCTCTTAATACATAGCTTCTTGTCTTGAGTTCAAATGATGCTTCTTTACACACACGTAAACACACACACACAGACACATATATAAATGTTTATATACATTTATGTATGCATTGCCAAGACATTGCTTGGGATTGAGTAACATCATAAATAAGATAGCGTCTACAGGATAGAGCTGTTCTTAAGAACTGTGGATAATGTAGAAGTGAACAAAGGAACTGTTCTTCCTCCAGGATGCTTATGAAAAGGCTATTGAACTTATTGATTGTTTCGGATGAATCTTAACATAACCCAGAGCATTGAGAAATGGTTGGAAGCTCTCTCTTTACCTAGCAAGGCTAAGCTTCAAAGAACTGGTAAAGTGCCTCCATAGCCTTTTTTTTTTTTTGCTGCATCTAACAAGGTATTTGAATCCTCCATTATTTACAGAGATGCTCAAGTACTCAGGACATAAAGGGCTTTTCTTTCTGTAGAGCCAGTGAACGCTAATTTACAGGAAGCAGAGAATCTGCCTAAGGTTTTGTGTCTCAGAGTGGAAGATCGTCCATAACCTGGGTTTTAAAATAGCAGGCAGTTAAGGTACATCAAGTGGTAGTGCTGAATTCCTGAGGCTTATCTGACTTCATTTAGGCTGCATGGTTATGAATGCAGGAAAATTTTGACTTCCCTGAACTTTTAGGGTGTTTTTCTCTGTGCAAAATGGAAATATAAGTTATATGACAAGAAAGAAGAGTCGTGGTTCTAGGCACTATTTAAAAAAAAATACAGAAACCCAATGAGTTTTAAAGATACATAACCCTTTATAAAAGCAAGCATGAATCTATAGTCATTGGAAGTCCAGGCTTTTTTGTTACCAATATATCATGACCTTGCCCACACAACATTTTTACATGCACTATCATTAATCATTAGTGCTATTAGAGATTCAACACAGTATAATTAAATTAATCTCAATTTACTAAAACATTAACATACAAACAGCTACCAAGTTTGTTAAATCATAACGCTATGACAAAATGACTAAAACTCGGGATCAGTATAACAAACAACATAGCTGAAGTTTAAACATATTCTTCTGTATTTCTTTTTTGAAAAAAAAAAAGAACAAGTTATTTACTTTAATATGGTGACATTTTATTTTGTGATTAATTTTAAAATAACATTGTAAAAACTATAAACTCATTTTAATTTGACAAGCGTTTGGTAATTAATTTTCAAACAATGCTATGGGAATCTAAGAAACACTCTTCATTTGACATGTATTTTATAATTTATTTTAAAACAATGCTGCACAAATCTGCAAAGGCATTATTCATTTGAGAGTTCATTAATTATGCAAATGAGTTGCAATTAACAAATCTGTTCTGAGGATGGCATTTGCATAATAATGAACTTCATGTTTGTGACATTATTTAATAAGATACCTTTGTGCATTTTTAAACAAAACACTCTTGTGAATACTTCGGTTAAAAATGGACAACCAGTCAGTAACATTAAAAACAAAAGTACTACCAAGAGCAGTATCACTATAATAAATCGAATTACCTAAGCTCTAAGTAATAAATGGGGACATAAAAGCTGATTCTTTTATTAACCTCTGCCTTCCAAAATATAGACTTTAATTTTCATTTATGGCGTTTTCAAAATGGTGCTTCAAGACTGGCATTGGGAAAGAATTGGTATTTATCAAGACAGATGGAAATGAACAAATGAATGCAAACACCTATTTAGCATTGCTGCTGTGTGGCATAGATTGAGTCCGTGACTCTTAGATGATGGATCTTATTACAATCTTATTAGATGCAGCATGTGAGCCAAAATCCTGGTGATGATCTTTTGCTGGTCGTACGCTTAGCGAATGGCAGCAGCAGCAAAACCGTACTCCGGGTTTAACGTTCTTGCTCGAGGAGAATGGCGAGGTAAAGACCTTTTATTTTATTCCACTGCAGCCGTTAGGTGCAGCTCGCTGCAGCCAGCGGTCTGTTCCCACACAGCCCGTTCAGACCGCAGGAGCAGCAAAGTTGTTGGGGCAATGGAGACCTATATGGTAACGGAAGACAAGATTGCCAGTGAAGAAAAGGGACTTCAAGTCAATCATGAAGCCTTTGTGGCACCTATTTTTGTGTTTAGCCCAAGACAGGGTTGCTTGGCAACGCTCTGGCAGAGTCTTGGTCCTCTGATGGGAGACGTGAGGCAATGAATCAGTGATGCGACTGATAAATTCACAGTGGCACCTTTTAGGTGCATTGCCTGCAAGCTCAGAAAGCTGGAAATCCTTAGACAGAGATCGGGTCCTTCCCTAGTGCCAGTGACTCTCCTCTGGCATCTCTTACATTTATTATTCTGCCGTCTGTCACTGGTGAGGAAGTATTGCGGATCATAGCTGTGTGTGAATTCTCCAGGACTCGGGCAAGTGCTTTGAAATGCACGTGACAGCAGCTTCCATCTGAGAAAGTAAGTTATATATGCACAAAAGGCAGGCAAAAACTTAGGATGAAGATCAATAGAAAAAGATGAAAGTCCTGCAGAAAGTTGTATTTCCAAACTCTTCAGTATTTGGAGACAAATAACTTAATTGGCTATTTTCAGTAGAATATTTTTAAGTAATGAGCAGGAGGAGAAAAAAAAGAGAGTATGAGAAACTTTTTTATTAAAGCATTTGATTGGTGTTATGTTCTTATTCACATTTACACTCAGTGAAGTTCAAGATAATTATTTTATTAACATTAGTATTTATAGTGGTGCCAAGGGATTTCATCTGAGAATGACACACTACTTTGCGATAGACAAGATATAGGGACTTCCCATCTGGGAGAACTTACAGTTGAACAGGTAAGACAGAGAGAGGATTTGGGCGGGAGGGGATACACCAGACAAAATAGTGACATTTTGGGATGTCACATTAATACCACAACACTTAGGTTTGCAATTTTATAAAGTTCAGAGATGGGGTTTTGTTGGAAGACAAAGGGATACGGAGAGGTGAGACAAGAGAAAGGGGACATGAACAGGAAGGTGAGGCAGAATAAAGTGGTGGTGTGGAAGGGTTTGGGAAAGCATTGAGCACAGCTACTTGATAGGTGTGCAAAAGTCATTCATGGCAACATCTGGAGAAGGTACCTGCTGCAGCCGTTCATCATTAGCTCCTGCTGGATGGTCATTAGGTGATATCAACAGCAACTTTTGGGTTTGGGTTTGTTTCTTTTTTCTTTTTTTTCTTTTACCCAGAGGTCCAGTGGCTAAGGAGAAACAAATTAGGTCTGGCATCTACAAAGAATCTCTGTGTTAATGTTTTCATTTCAGAGGGGATGAGAGGAAGGATCTTGCTTCTCAGCCCCTTCCATCAGGCTGTTCATCAGGTGGAGCAGTAATCCCAGTCTTCAAGGTATCACCAACTGGTATGGGAAGAGAGAGCATGTTGGCTCTTCTTTTGCATGAGCAAGTGAAGAACAGGAGTTACCCCTTAGTACAAAGTTAGTAGGGGAAGAAATTTTAACAGCCCAAAGGTCTGTTATTTTACATTGCACGTGCATAGGTGACAGACTGAACAGAAACAACTAGAGATACTGTTGTTAAATCATAAAATGATCACTCCTGAGGCTGGCTTGTTGCTGCCTTGTCCTCTTCTTTTTATAATATTTGTACCTTTAATTGCCAGCTCCACTACTCATGTTTCCTCTGAGCATCCTTCTCAGGGAGCCGTGCCATGCAATGACGTCCCAAGAATGTTTGGGATGCTGCTGGTGTTATGTTCCCTCAAAGCACGCGGAGGCATGCTGCCTCCCCCAGGCCTGACCCACTCCTTCAGCTGCAGTCTAGTTACATTCACAGATTTTAAATGATTTTGATAACCTTCCCCTTTGTGATCCCACCGCCAGGAACTAGCAGCTCACTGGAATTAATCCATGCTGCTTTACACGGGCAGGTTACACAGGCTGGCTGATAGTTTCTCGGGTTTTGTGGCTTTACCACCTTCTTACTTCCCAAAAGCTTTAACACAGCTTTTGGACAATATTTTAGTCAGCCAGTCTGCAGGCGGGGACTGCGTCATCTCCCTCATTCAGTATGGAAAGGGCTGGTGGTGGCTTTTGGAATCTTTCTGACACTATTATCTGGTATTTTTCTTAAAATTGTCGAGTTAATGAAGTCATTTAGTTGATTGTCAAATCAGCATTTAGTGCAGTTTTCTCTCTGTTTTGAGATAACACTTCAGGCAGGATTCCCACTCATTACTTGGGCATAAGCAGGGCAAATATAAGGGTATTGCCACACTAACAGAGCATAAGTGAACTGTCTTTGGACAGTTTAGCACATTCACAGATGTCTCGGTTCGTAAAACAGCTGGGAAGCCTTTGATGTACTATGCAAATTTGAGATACTATTTCTATTATTAAACAATAGCCACGGATTCTCTTCCTTCTTTGTTTTTTGAAATGTCATTAACTGGGTAGTGACTGTTGATCCTATAATTTTGCCACACACACTGAGTGAAAACCCTGTCTTATAGGTATACTCTCCTACTTGTATTGATCATCCATAAAATGTTAACCTCACAAAATACTTGTACTTCTTTTTATCGTAGTTGCTTTTATGAAATCAGCTTGTGCAGTTAACTCAATATACATCCATATAATTAACTAGAACTCAGTAGAAGTATTCTTGATATGCGACGTTTAATCTTTGCTTTACCAAAGTAAAATTTGAGTGCTTTGAAAAAGAAATAGGATCTATTCCAAGTTCAATGTAAAATGTAGATTTATCATTAAAACACTACCATAACATTGGATCAAGATGTGAGGTTTTGATATTTGCTCAAGAACAGAGTGAAAATTGATGTGAATTTCAGATTTCTGTAATTATTGATAAATGTGATTCTTCTTCCCACATAAAGAAAATATTTCTTAAAATTAATTTTTAGACGGAAGGAGCTAACATGCAATTAGATCATGTAAACATTCATTAATTCATGCAAAATAATTAATAGCTCAGCAACTGCTGTAGGAAAATAATGTATTAGCACTAGTCAGCTCTTGTTCAATTTTCCTTTATATGATTCAAACACTGGATAAGTCCAGAAGCACTAGGGGCAATTTCTGTTTCCTAAAGTCTCTCCAGATGAAAGCATGACAGGAGTATTGATACAATATTGAAAATAACTGGGAAATTAAAATAAACTGCTATATCTCAAAATCCAAGAAAAATAACATTTATTATTTCCAGCTTACCTGCCTCTACTGAAATATTACTGTCGGTTCTCAATGTCTTGGGAGCTTGATTAACCTGCAAAGAACAGAGTACAGCTACTTTTGCAAAAGCCACTGACATGAAAATCTGCAGGAAGAGACTGGTGGTCTGAATAGGCACCCTGCTCTGGAGGTGCCTAGTTATGCAGATTCTTGACAAGAGTTTACTTGGAAAAAGTTCTCAGTGCTGGGCTCATGGAGGTTTCTGTTATACATTCTGGCTAGATCTTTAAAATATATAAATGTATATATGCTGCCTACGGAGAGCAGAGGGATGAAGTGTTAGGCAATTTTCCTACATCTTGCAAAAAAACCCAAACCCAAAACAGTTTTATGAAGACAGCCTTTATATACTATAAAAAACATAGGTGCATATAGAACTGGTGTTCACAGAATCACAGAATGGTCAGGGTTGGAAGGGACCTCTGAAGATCATGTAGCCCAAACCCCCCGCCAGAGCAGGGTCACCTACAGCGGGTTGCACGGAACGACATCCAGGTGAGTTTTGAATGTCTCCAGAGTGGGAGACTCCACCACCTCTCTGGGCAGCCTGTTCCAGTGCTCTGCCACCCTCAAAGTAAAGAAGTCCCTTCTCATGTTTAGATGGAACTTCCTACGTTCAAGTTTGTGCCCACTACCTCTTGTTCTATCACTGGGCACCACTGAAAAAAGACTGGTCTCGTCCTTCTGGAACCCTCCCTTTAAGTATTTATAAGTATTAATAAGATCCCCCCTCAGTTTTCTTTTTTTCTAGACTGAAAAGACTGAAGCCCCTCAGCCTTTCCTCATAAGAAAGATGCTCCAATCCCCTAATCGTCTTTGTAGCCCTTTGCTGGACCATCTCCAGCAGTTCCCTGTCCTTCTTGAACTGGGGAGCCCAGAACTGGACACAGCACTCCAGATGTGGCCTCACCAGGGCAGAGTAGAGGGGGAGGATGACCTCCCTCAACCTGCTGGCCACACTGTTCGTGATGTACCCCAGGATGGCCTTGGCCTTCTTTGCCACCAGGCACATTGCTGGCTCACATTGCTGTTCTTAAATAAGTATTCAGCTGCAGATGTGCATAGCATTTATGGTGTTTGCTTACTGCCCATGTGAGACTACCGAGAACTCTGCTAGCACTGAATATTGAGATAATGAATTAGTACAGATGGGCATAGTCTATGCTACAACACAAATTGCCCCACTTCTGTAAATTGCATAACATTTTATTAGCATCTATATCCTGTCTACTGTGATAACATCATAGCGGGGGAGAGGGGAGACACTGAGGTTTCAAGGAAGGCGTTGTGGAAACAAAGGTCATGCTTTCTGTAAGCTGCTGGGGAGAGGGAACGGAGAGGTTACAGCCGAGGCTTTATAATGAGTTGACCATTTGGCTGTAGCCTCTGGCATATTTCTGCTGTGTATCACTCCCGGCTATTGACCTTTATGCTGTTAGATCGTGGGATTTCCTAGTCATCCTATCTTTAACAGCGCTGCAAAGACCATTCAAGAGTTTAGTACCCGAAAGTACTGTGAACTGGTTTTGTAAATAGCTGTTTACTAGCTGGCATTCCCCTAAATTTGAGGATGTGATGCTTGTGAAGGATAAGATATAAATAACTAATTATTACCCTCTATAGATAGAGACCGTTTTCACTGGTTTTTGCTATCCTTTCATTTGTGCTGAGAGCAAAGGACAAATTCTCCTAGAATTCTTGAATTCTATTTTGCACCGTCTTTGCCCTATGTATTGGAAATGTAAATGAAACTTTCAAGGGCTTAAAAGCAATAGATTGACTATAATAATTGGGAAGACTTTGTTTTTCTCTGATGTACTCCTGAGCTCTCAGGTATTTCAGATGCTTGTTGCTATAAAGTGAATGTATACCAGACAGCATGATGAATCTTACTGGTGTGTGTGTGTGTATGTATGTATGTATAAGGCCCTGTTCAAGCTCACTAGCTCCATCAGTGAGATCTGGAAATCTCTTCTGTACAGTCATTAGTCTCCCATGGTGATCCCTTTGAAAACTAAACAGAGGATGAAGCAAGCAATCCTGCCAACATCCCATTTTTGACCTCTTAATCATTCCTACACACTAATGCTGCAGCACCAGGAGATGCTGGTTTTGACCAAGCTGAATATAAGCATGAGCTGAATAATTGACAAGGGAAGAAACAGTGTGCTGTGCTTTTGGGAGAGGGCATACAGACACTGAATCCAGGAGGAGGAGGACTAGCAGCGGCAGTGGCCCTGCTGGGTGGCCAGATAATTTTCCTGTGTTATTCTGTAAATTTCTGTACCACACATTCGCATGTAGCCTCCGAGTCAATGGAAAATTCTTACAAACATGAAGGTTCAGAGCAAGGTATCGCCTGATTTAAAGTACACCTCTACTCCAGTTTAATCTCCAGCTTTAACTTTCTTTAGTATTCCCACAAGTTTCCGTTGAGTTCCAGCTCTCTCATTTAGTTCTCTACCAGATTTTTTTTCTGTTTGTTTGACCACCAATACCTTATTTTGTTCAACGGATCACATCATGGGTGTAAGAGAGACTCTTCATGCAGGGATTGAGTCTTGGCTGTTCAGCATTGCATAAGTGATCTGCTGTGCTGTACGGGGCTGGTTTAACTGGATCCTGCTGGAGCTTCTTTGTGGCACAGAGGAGGCAGCAGAAAGAAATGCCCCTTTCCTTTGTACTCTCACTCTCTGTTCATGCCAGCACAGATCTGTGATTACATAGGCTTGACTGTGGGCAACGGTTACATGGGAAGAATCTATTCTTTGGCCTCCTAGTACATGCATTCTTTCTGTTGGGCAATTTCAAGTCTAAAAACTTGTCATCAGACTTGCCCAACTTGCAGAGTGTGTTATTCCCTTCTGGGACTTTGGTCACCATCTTCACATCTCTAGAGGTATCTTTGCTACTGTTGTTATCGCTCACATAATACTTCTCTTCCTTACTTATACCTTCTTTCCCCATTCTTCTCCATCTCTTATAATTCTTGACTAATTGGATGATTTCCAGCCTCATTTGTCTTTCTGTTTAGGACTGTTACACCTGTGCAACCGTTAAGAGCTTATTTGTAACCCATCTTCTCCAAATGGACAGTGCTCTTGGAGGCTGTACAAATTTTTGATTGCAGTGAATCACGGTGACCTGTAAAATAGCTATTGTTGTTCTTTCTCCCAGTTACATACTTGTTTCTCTCTTCATAGTTTGCAAAGCCCTTGAAGACAGAAACATCTTTTGTAGGGCAGGGAATTATCCAGGGCAGAATAGGTGCCCTGAACACATTGCACGTGAAAAGCTTGTCTCTTATTTTTTGCAAAACATGAGAAAACAGAGTAACACAAATGCTGTGTACTAAATGCATATAAAGTGACTATATTTTGCCTTCAACTTGAATACTTCTCTATTGTAGATAACACCAGATAAAAGATCATTTAAGAGGCCTAGCTACAACTGAAATTAAAGCACCTTTCTGCATTTTATAAATTCCACACATTGAAACACCAGAAGGAGGAGGGCTTTTAATCTTGTTTCCATTCTTTATTAAGATGCTTTGTGTAATTAGTTGCATTTCTATTGGAATAAATGGTAATTTGGAATTCATCCAAATTGAAAACCTAAATGAAAAAGGAGCATTAGTGGTGGGTTGCATGCTAAAAGAGGCAAACTTCTCTAGGGCAGATCTGTTCATGCAACTTGGCCCTGCTTAAATAAAATCTATAGAATCCATGTGGAATTTAAGAGGGAATGTAGCACGTAGGAGGGATGGGAATGCGAAAGAAAACAGATTTTCAGCCAGAAGGGCAATTCACTTATAGTTTAATGAAAATCCCCTAAAACCAGACAGAATTATGTATGCTATGTTGAAATTTTGTTTTGGAATAAAAGAGGAAGCCTATAAATAAATGCAAAAATATGACTGTGTATTTTACATTATTGAACTGAGTGTGTTTCAGGAGTGGCTGATACAAGGACTCTGTTGCCAAATGGAATTATGCTGTATTCAGGTGACAGTATTATAAAAGTACTCTTGATGCTGCTGTAGGGTATAGTGTGTCACTGCTTCCAATTATAAATTCCACTTTGCAGCTGGTTGTTTGGCCCTTCTAAAGTGTTCGAAAGGCATAAAATTTTCACCTAGTTTATTGAGGCAGTTATAAATTATAAATATTTTTTCCTGCTGTCTTTTTTTTTTTTTTTTTTNTTAAGCAAAAGGTTTGAAAACATTAATCTGTGATGCACACTTAGTGCTTTCGGGGGAAAAGGCAAATGACTAACTTATTTTTGTTTGGAGAAGTTGGTACTGATAATGCACATTACCTTTCTGGGGATAAATATTTCATAAGGAGTTTTAGCGCACAGACTTGTGTACACGAACAGCAGTCACACAGGACATGATGGACTGGAATGCCTCTGAAAGAGCTGTCACAGTCCATCGTGTCAATCTATGAGCTGGGGTGTGCCTGAATAAACCTAAAAATTCTTTGTGTTGGTTCTGGTGACATTTTGATTGTATGCTCTTGATACTTGATCAGAAGTAGCATACCGGTTGGTACTGGTTTTCATAATGTGCCACATAAATCATGAATGGTTTTGCTTGACTTTCAATGCCTAATCCTTTCCTTAAAGCTGAAGGTAACTGGGCTTTTAGAACATGACCCATGATGATTCACATGACAGATCCAAGAGGTCTCTAAGTGTGTATGGATTTAATAGTTCATATGTTTATATTATAGCTAAATAGACAATAAGAAGAAATACTGAAAGTGTCAGAAATTCCTCTTTATAGTGAGCAATGGAGGAAACATCTTTCTCTGCCTTTGGAAACCTGAATTACTCCTACGGAAGCCTTATTCTCCTTTGTTTATTATTGTAAGGAAGCACTTTTCCTTTGTTTGAAGTTAACAGCAACTATAAAGATGCTTTGTGTTCCAGCTCCACAATTTTTTTAAGTTGATTGATCTAATCGGAGTTTTCTATCATGGAATTCTATAGGCAGACTACAGATCCCTACATCCTCTACATCATGCACCATATTTGAAAAAATTTCCTCCCTCTAATACACACATGAAGGAATCAGCTACAATTTGCCTAAAAATTGAGTCAAGTTACAAATTTACAGGGTCTTCTAGAAGATGTATTAATTGGAGGCTCACCATTCAACTACCCCACTTAATTTCACTTCTTGGAAATAGGACATAAGCTCTAGAGTGCTTAGTGATCTATACTAATAAGTTATTTTATTTCAAGAAATAAAATGGATACTAATGCATTTTTCGGAGTTGCTGTAAAATGTCACTTACAAAAAACAAGCCAGCCAGGCAGGCAACTTTACGCTTGGCTCACTGAAATTTTGAGATGAACAGTTAAGTGTATCGCTATGTAGAAGCTCACTGCAATAATCCAGTTTAGTTATGACAAAGGAGGAACACAATTTGGCGGGCTGTCAGATCCAAAAAAAAGGCTGCATTTTCTTATAAGAAAAATTCTAGCTAGTGTTGGACTATGGACCTACCTCTGAATTCTTTATCTTGTGATTAGCATTTCCTTGCTGGAAACAATAAAAACAGCCAGTCTTGAAGACCCTTTGGCTATGACTCTTTGTAACAAAAAGATGGCACTCCTACTATCTCCCACTGTGTCATCAATATGTCGCTTTCTCAAAACACTTTTCTTTTAGTGTAAAGGCATCACCTTCATTTCAAAGTGAACCATAGTCAATGTGTTCTCATATAAGCTTCAGCTTAGGTGAAACACAAGGGAAACCCAAGCCTGCGGTATTATCTGTGTCTATGATACATCAGGCTACATGCGACAGCAAGCTATTAGCAATACAAATTAAAATGCCTCCTTTAATGCAAGAAAGCTCAGAAACAAAAGCTGGGGAGTTCACAGGAGAAGGGCCCAACGACAGATGAACACTTACCCAACTTTTGCTTCTTAGAGAAAAGTCAAGTGCTATATCTTGCACTCTCTTCAGAGTCTGTAGCATGACAAAAAATACCACAGAATAAGACACAGCAAAAAAAAAAAAGCCTAGAATATTCTTGAATACCAGTTTTTCCTGGCCAATTACAAAAGAATATGCATAGCTAATTAGATCAGTATTCTCATCACTGAACCCAAATCTCTAATTAGGGGAGCCAGGAGATGCTTCATCAGATCTTTTGTTCCCCCTAAACAAGATGATTAAACAGAAGAGACAATGACAAGATAAGTAATGCATCCTCTGGTTATAAAATATTGTGGTCATTTCAACATGAAGTATCCTATGGGAAAATGTGTATGACTTGGTCTCTACCAGGGACTGGAGGATACACGAATGGAGAGTGTATCAGACCTTTACATCAAAAATATGAATGCATAAATACACCAGCATAGCATTTTTGGTGCTTGTGACTGTGTTTGCAGTTGCCGAAATTATTGTACTGAAAGTACGTTTCTCCTGTTACATTTCAGGAGTGATCTTTCCAGGACTATCACAAAGTACAGCTGTTTTTGCCTGGTTGCCATTTTACTTTTTCACATTTCACCTCTGTTCTCCTGGACATGTGGCTAGATTAAGTTTGAGAGCTTTTCCACATACAGAACATCATCATGTTCTGAACATACATAAAAGCTGTGTATTTTTACTATCTTTTGATCAATCTTTTCAACATGCAGCAATTGGAAAACAAATACAAGGCAGTTGTCTACTAGTTTTTGTAGCAGGGCAACCAAAATCTTGGACTGTGTTTAAGATCTCAGCTTTAAATGATCCTCTGCACCAGGTGTAAGCAATTGGTTTGATCTAGCATTTCTTTGTGATCCTTTTTTATCCTATCATAGCTTCACTTTAAGTAAGAAAATTTTCATATGAATAATCACCTCATACATTAATTTTATCATGGGTATTTCAATAATCAGCCTTTCCTATTGCTTCTTTTCCCAGTTCCATACTAATGCGTTCTGTGTGTCTCAGAAACTGAAGGCATTTACCTATGGAATGGTTTTGATGACAAACATTTTCCACAACATGAACTGAGGCAGAACTGCTTTCTATCCTTTTAAAAATGTAGTACTATAATAGCTCTTTCTAGGTCTGCTTACCTTTGGAGTCTGCAAACGCTGAATATTCATTTTGCCAAAGACATCTGTAAAACAAAATCGGCTAAAAATACATTCTGTGTTACAGCAGAGTGAAGCCATGAATCACATGGTAACACATTAGAGTGACTAGTATCAAAGGACCCCATGGGGAATTTAGGAAAAGGTAGTTAAGCAATTAATGAAGATATTTAAAATCCTAATATGGCAGAGACAGCTTTGAAGGCAGCAAGGGATTAATATTTATTTAATAGATCGTCAGATTCTGTGCCAAAAAAGAAATATAACAGAAGCCACCCTACTCTGAATGCAAACAGGCACAATTTGAAGAATATTTTGTAGCAGCAGTGACATCAGCACATCACCCTTTGTCGTGATAGATGAGAAAAATATCTTGCCTTAAAGAGAAAATTACCTTCACTGCTTTTGACTGTTTTGGCTGAAAATTACTTCAGTGATCCAAGGTCTGCCACAACACATTGAATAAATACAATCTTCAAAGAGAAAGGAACATATTGCTACTTTACAGAGGTGGCACGGGTTGGTTACATGATTGACAACAGATCACTGCAACTGCGCTGCAATATTTTATAGGGTTTGATGTGACTATTACCTGGTTTTTTTTAAGGAGTTGAGTGTAACTGAATGGAATTTTCCAGTTTCTTAAATTGCTGGTCACGTTGGATGGGGAAACTCCATGTAGGCCAAATTTTACTTCTCAGCAAAGGTCAAACTTCTATGTTAATTATAGCAGTTTTCAGAAGGCATTTATGACTGATTGTGCCTGGTATTGTCTCTGACGTCCAGCCTGTTAGGAGTGCAAAAGACTCCTGTGAAGTTCCATTCTTTCTTTTTGCAGAAAACCTGAAATTCATAAAGAGCTCATCTTCCTTCATGGTGTTTCTTTAGGTTTCCAGAACATTGCTATACTGTCACTCTTCCCAGTTAAAGGATTAATGAGGCTGCTGAGGAAGGTCATGAACAAAACTACTTTTAAGGTATTTGTTCCTTCAGACGCAGGTGATGGGGTTGCCTCATGTCCCCTGCTCCTGGGAAAACTAAAATTGTGTCTACAAGCTGGATTGTCTTAAATCAGTTCAAATAGAAGAGAACTAACAGGTGACAACTGTTCCCTTGGTGAAAGTTCAGGGAGTTTCTCATGAAGAGGTACAGGGCTTGAAGAAACACAGGCTATCAGGTATCCACACATGGGGAAGGCTAGAGGATTCGATGAGAGCGGTAGTACACAGAGATTGAATCTATCCTACGGGTTGGCATTATTTCTTTTATAGCAGTTCAATAAAAATTACAAAATTGTAATACAGAATTCACCTAAACCATTAGGAGAGCTGTTCTTTACGGTTGCTTTTGATATCACAGAGGACGGAACAAAAAAATCAGTAGCAAGGCAGAACGGAAAGCTGAGAGTCAACAATTCTCACTGGACCATCAATCTATGCAATAATGATGAGGCAGATGGGATTTTTTTTAAAATTCTGCTTGGTATATAACAGGTTTTTTACTCTATTTGATTTCTTTTAGACCTTTACGCTATTATACTCATTGCTTAAATCCCAAGCAGCCTTTGTTTTCTACATGTTGATTTAAGGAGAATTTCTCAATAAGCAGTTAATGATGGCATGTTTTAAAAACAGACCTACTGGTGTGCCTGGCTAAGAAGGTAGCTTTGCATGTATCATTCTATTTTAAGTGACTGTCTAAAATTTATTGACAAAGATAATGCATTTATAACACGGTAAATTTAGTAACTACCACCATGTATCCCTCCTAGAATTACATGCTAATGAAAAAGATGCTCTAATAATTAGGGCCAAAGCCCGCTGAATACGACACCTTCCAATTAGCACTCCCCAGCTTGAATACTACCATTAACATTAAACAACAAAACCAAAAATGGGTATCAATTCACATAATAGAAAATAATTGATGAAGTTGGAGGGTGTGATTATTTGTGATTACTTTACAGTCATGCACTGAACGTAGGAGAACCCCAGTTAGTAGTTAATCTCTGGCTACCTCTTTGAAGATAATGAAATTGGCTTCCTACTGATGATTATTCATTAACAATTAATTCTTTCTTGGTGATCTGCTTCATTTTCAGCTTCTCACCACAAACATGCAATGGAATAATTACAAGTGGAAATGAAAAAGCAATTAGTGGCAGATAATGCCAACATCTGATTAAAAAACAGTAGAACAGATTAGCCGTTCGGTAACTGCAACTCTGCTGCCTTCAGCAGGGAGATGTAAGTTACCCAGTAATATTACAGTTCAAGCTGCGTTTCCCTTTTATTGCTTCCCCTACATCATGGTCTGCCACATTAAATGCTTTCTTTTATTCTTGGGGGCATTGACTTGTTGTAAATAATTTCTAAAGATTAAGTATTATTTGAGATGATTTGTCATCCTTCATGCTGAGACTCTCTGTCAAGAACGAAGGAAAAAAGTACTTAAGCCAAGTCATTTGTTGTAGTTGTAAGCAAATGTAATGGGATTTTTTTTTTTCTGAGGGGAGGATGGTTGGAGATTTGCTGAAGTGAAGTGTCTGGAGACAAAGATCCTGGAAATTAGAGTCCCCTCCCCTAAACAGTATTTTCTCTTAAACTAGAGAACACAGAAACTATCTTCTGTTGTAGCAAGTGATAGTTGTCTCACCTGTCAGAAGCTTAGCTTGTTTTTGAAACACGTGTTGTGACGCTGCTGGGTCTGCAGATCACTACCACAGAAATTCATAAATGTACACTGTGATCTTTTAAAATTGTGGATGATTTACATCATGCCGTACCCAGAATCCCATAATTGCTGAACACTCGCTTAGCAAGGAATCCAACTAAGCAAATAAATACTTTGCAGGAAATCTATCAAGTCTGTGGGGGATCTGAGACCTGAACCTAGAGCCCCTGTTGCATACACAAACCACAAGAACTGCAAGGCGGAGTCTCAGCCCTTTCCGGAATCCCAGGCTGCATTCTCACATTGCAAATCCTTCGGCAGGGCAAGTTCCCGTTTCCTGAGCGGAGGTCATGTGGCCGCTCTCTGGACCAAGTTTAGGAAAAGGTGGCTTTTCAAATGCTGATTAAGGAAGTGGCTTGCTACAACCTGATAATTTTATGGTTCTGCTTTGGAGAAGAGAGCTCACAAACAGGTGAATAAGCCCAGCTGGCACGGTGGGCGTACAGATGTGTTAATTGCAGGAACCTCATTAACCACTTGGTCAGAAAATGATCAGTAACATAGAACTACAAGTTATTTCGGTTTTCAGTTTAGAGTTAGCACAGTAGTCGGTGTTGTTGTGGGCATATGGTCCGTTGGCTATTTTTCAAAACAAAGAAAGAACAGAATTTTAGGAGTTAACAGTGCTTGGTTAGTTTGAGAACCTGAATGTTGTGTTTTCAAAAAGGATGACTATAGACAATCTGTGTTTACAGATGTCTGTGAGGGTGGTGTGGCTTGGGCTGGGCTGGCCAATAAAACTTTTCCTCTTTTCAAAAACTTTTTCATCTTTTCCTCTAGCAAGTGAAAGAATAGTTTTATTTTCCCTAGTCTTGGTAAACCATTTTTAAAAAAAATATTTGTCCTGTCACCCTTTTCTACATCTCTAAATTATCTGTGTGAAGTTTTCACATACTTGTTTCTTATTCTCCTGGGGACAATGATTCTGAGTTGTTACAAAATTACTCAGATTTTTTAAGGTACCTCTCTCAATTAGAGAGGTCAGATCTCATCATCCTATTACACCTCTAATTTCTTACCCTACACTTATTACTGTGGAAAGTGGGCATCAGTTGGAAAAACTTTCACAGCACTGAGCTTGTCTTTTTACCTGTTAGCAGCCACAGTACCACCATCTTCTCAGTTACGTACACTTTCATCTGTATTACCTGTATATAAATAAAGTGTTAAATATGTGAGATGTGGTAGAAAGAAGCTGCAACATAAACAGCAGTATTTTCAGTCCAGAGAAAGCTTTCATTTTGCCTTCTGTTGATACTAACAGCAAATACCGACCTGCAAAACCCACAGTAAAGGACTCTAACCAAATATTCTAACCACATATTTGGTGGAGCACGAGCTAGTCAGACTAATCAGCCAAATGTCTCATGAGAATAATTAAGGGTGTCGAATGTGCAAGGATTTGCCTTAGTACCATGTTTCTCCCACTCGATAAACTTATTGTTTTGGAAAGACTTTCTCTGTGCAGCTGGAGCAGATTGCTAAATTCCATATAAAATGTCAGGGGAGTGCTGGTGCCATTGCACTGATGTGTGGAGCTCTTTTTTTAGCACAACCTCCATCCAGTTATACAGGAATTTCTTGCACTAGGTTTATAAATGTAGGTGGGGGTTTTTTTTAAAGAAAAAAATAATTTATTTGAATTTTTTTGCATGTGCATTTTTCTCAGTTGACTCATATCTTGTCACCACGTTGTGTGGTCAATGCTTGGAGGTATATCAATCACAGTCAGGTGTAAAAAAGAACGAAATTAATAGAAATTGCAACATCTGTGCCAGCTAGTTTTGACTGGCTGAATCTCTTCCCTGTGTACGAGAACTGCGTTACTGACTCTGGAAAAGCACTTTCAGGCCAAAAATCGCCTCCTAAGGGAGCTCTTGAATGTTTATATTTTTATTTAAGATTTCAAATATAACATTCATACCACAGAGGTAAAGCATTGAGCTAAAAATACGCAGCAGTAATGAAACGGCCATTTCATTTGTAATTGACAATAAGTAAGGGTCCTCAAATACCACATTACATTTGTTGATGTGTTATCCTATGTTGCATTGGGGCTTTTTTCTCCTCTCATTTTGTAATTAGTAGTTCAAACCTGTGTTAATGTTGAACATTTACTTAGCAATCCTATAGCATTGAAGGTATTAGGTGGTTTGAAGAATTAATTAAAAATGATCTTAGCTATCAAGAACCCACCCAGAGGCCTCTCCAAGCTTCATGAGCCGAGCACGTGATCCTGCATGGTCCCTCAGCAGCAGCAGCACCAGTAACGTGGTGCTTGCAGTACATGCAGGTGATGCTTCTTACCCACTGTCCATCGGGTATAGCACGTCAGTGTCGTATTGCCTTATGAGGAGGCACATTTCCCATACTGACCTACCACCGTAAATCTATTTTTTCTTTATAGTACAACACACATGTAGGACTAATCCTACATGATTCCCCCCTACCAGTTTATCCCTTATGTGATTGGACATGCGATTGGCCTGTTTGTCATGAGTTTCATGGGTTGGGCGTCTGATAATTTGCAAGATTAGTAACCTGTTTCAGACATGAAAGCCTTTAGAGCAGGCTTTTATCAGCCACCTTACAGGAAGTATGGTTAGGCAATAGGCAGATGATTGTCTCGTTTCTGAAGAAGGAGAAACACTACCTGATCTTTCTTCTGCCTTAGTCAAGTCAAGATCTCCACCTAGCTACTGAACTTCTCTTGTCTTTCCTAAAAGGCTTTAGAAAGGGAGAGCTGTAGTTTGCCTGCAAAATGGAAAATGCTGCATGGAGCCAGGTGGTAGAAGGTACACGGTGCCAACAAGTCGGTGATTATTGTTGAGTACAGGTTGTAGATCCCACAGATGAAACCAGGACTCCTACCCCCCGGTGGCAAGCTGTCAAAAGCAAGAGCACCATCAACAAATATTGAAATATTCAGGAAAACATGGCTTTTCATTCTTGTTTCATTGGCAAAAGTTTCTCCATCTCATTCCTCAAAACCATTTTCTCGTTATCCTGAGCCACTAGAGATTCTGGCACAAGTAATACTGATGCTTTCCCTACGTTCTCTTTTGCATCACGATGAGCAGATTTCATCTTCGAAAGTCTTACACATGATATGTTTTGGCTCTAGTTCAAAGCCTGTCTACATCTGTAGATTGTGTTATCCTCAGCTTAAGGTCTTCTTACTTTGCTGCAGTAAGCACATTTTACACTCGTGACTTTTCTCCTGCTAAGCAGGGGGGTGATGTTTCAGAAAAGCAGAGGCAGGTTGCCTGTTCCAATAAGTGCTTGCTGCTTTCTTCAGACTGCTCAGAGACACTTCTCAGTCCATTGCTGTCACTAAGAAATGAGAAGGCATTGCATCCCAGACACACACTCACTTATCGTCTGAAGTCATGTATGAGTCTTACCTTCTACTAATTCCTCCCTTAAATTATGACTGTGACAGGTTTCCTCTCCTTTGCTTACTCAAACTGTCAGACCACATCAGCCATCTGACTTCTCTGCTGACCTTTCCTTCACCGTCATGTTGGAAACAAGCTTTTCTATTTTGACTTCTAATGCTTAAAACTTAAATCACAGCTTAAATCTTCTTCAGCACACATAGGCAGCACAGGGAGAAATTCAGTTTGTTTAGAGAGAGATGATGTGGTGAAGACTGGAAACAGCAAAAGAACAAAGCTGAGGGTTAGCATGCCAGCTTAAATCCACCATGACAAACTACTGGTCCTAAAACTTAAGTGTCAAAAAGTTGTCTAAGGAAATCACTATAATGCATACTAATATCATTTTATTGCTTGAAGGACTGTTACTGGCTTTATGTGCTAGATATTTTATTTATCTTAAAAGTTCACTCTAGATGTCTTTGGGTTAGAAAAGAAGCCCGACAGAAGAATGTCTGAAATAATCAATAAAAATGCCAGCATGCAAAACGCATTAAGATTCATGTTGTATTGTGATCCGTTTGTTTTACTAGCATAGCTTTGTGATTTTGACATAAAGGAATATGCCAAACCAACTAAACTTTTCTTTGTGTCTAATGTTAGGGACTAATTAATCTATTGTGCCTGTGGGTTCCTGGTAGTTTAAGATGCATGTAATGTGGCACAATTCAGTGACAGCTCCAGGACCAAGAAAGTCTCTATATGAAAGAGTGGGAAGACAGTCAGTGAGATGACACTCACTTACAAAGGACTGTGAAAATAGATTATTCTATACCTGTACACAGGCTGTACACAAACTAAGTGACAAGTGTTATGGAACTCAGTCACACATTTATAGAGGAATAAAATTGTTCATTACAGAAGTAATTATCCCCTGTGCAGAAGTACTGTGCAAAACACTGTGTATTGATAGAGAAGTGTAATGGTAACTGCCCCATTAAGAACATTAATCTAAACTGTAAAATGCCCTTAGACATTCTGCTTAAAGTAATTTGCTGTTACTATCTCACAGCCTGCTTAAACTCCATGGATCTTTTTTCCTTTTCTCACAAGATCTCTTCTCCACTTAAGTGACGATTACTTTTCCTTTTATTAAAGATTCACCATAGTTACAAGCTTGGAGATCTATCAATCACCACCTGAAATCCTCAAATCCTTAGATTAGGCTTGGAGTCACATTTATGGTCATTTCAGCCAGCCAAGATGGAAAAAAACATACTCTGCTTTAAGCCTCAACTTTGTTTCTCATGAAACCTTGCATTAATAATTTTTTAATATTTCAAGAATTTGAACTAGTCCTTCACAAAAAAGAACCACGTTTCTGCACCTACTCGGTTTGCTAAAATAAAAACGCCTCAAACCAGAGCCCACAACCCCGTGACTCTGCAGACGGGTAGGAGGTATGTATGCATGCGTAGTACGAAAGGCAATGCACTGCGGAGCTCTGTGTGCTGCCCAGAGCCTCTCTGCTGTCCCTCTCCTCTTCCCTCTCTCCCAGTGTACTTCCTTCCACTGGACAGACACCTGCCTCTGCTTTTTTTTCCATTGAGGTGGGGCTTATGTGGAGGAAAAACTGGCATGTCCTGTTTTCTCATTTTCCGTCTTTACTGACTCCCAATCTGGATTTTCAGACTAAAGTTTTCACGGGTGCCAGGCGGGAATGGCAATCACGACGGCGATCTCTGGTCGGCCGGGAAGATGGAGATCTGTGACGGTTCTGCGAGTGCATATTCAGGGCCTCGTTATTCTTCTGCGAGAGGGAGAGACAGGGTGTTGTGTCAGGGCTCCTGGAGAAACTGAACATGTTTATAAATGTAGGAACAAATGGTGGGGAAAAAAGACGAATTCTTTCAATCTATTTGTCCAGTGTCTCCGTGCACTGCTGCTTACAGACAGATCCGCTCTATTTCTGTGTTTAGTTTAGCAGCTAACAGCATTCAGAGCAGCACAGAGCTCAGCAGGGACAAATTTCAAAAGTGCACGCTTGGTATTAGTAACACGAAAGTGTTCAAAGTCCTGAACAGGCTTTCACAGCCTGTGCTGATCCCCACACTGCTCTTAAGTCAGTCAGTGGTAGAGCTTGTTTAACGATAAGATGGCAACGTCGACATCAGCCACCTGGAGCTCCAGTCTTCTGTGGAAATTCGGTGTCATCTGCTCGGTGCCATGCCCATCTACGAGCTGTGTGATCCATAGGCAATAACAAACCAAACCGAACTCCACCCAAAACCCCATCTATCACTGTAATACGTGTGCCTGTGGAGAAGATAACAAACCCGATGTTTTTTGGTTTGTAAACTTGTTTTGTTTAGCACGTAGTTACTAAACATTGTTACAAGTAGATGCTATATGCGGATAAGATGAAAAGAGGTACTGAACTGCCTTGAAGTTAAATTGAAGGGGGAAGGGACGATACTCATAGTTGGGCTGTTTTCTAGATTTGCTGGTACAAACAGTGTGAACAGCAAGCCTGTAATATAACATGTTCCTCTCAGAAAGTCTGAGTTCTCCCTGAAAACAGATTAAAGCTCTGCATTCCCCAAAGGGAAAACATAATCCTCCTTTTATTGAAATAGTAGAAGTAGGACCATATAGCCCTCTCATTTATACAGAGTGTGGTGGTCGGTATTACATGAAATGGTTGTACTATGTTCCTGACCAGGCATTTTTCCTAAGGGTTGAATTTTATCCTTCACTACTATAAGCATATATTACAAATAAAAGTTGCAGTTCAAAGTGCCTTTTTTGCAGAGGTCCACCCTGGCCAGGCAGTCCTCAGTCCATATTGTTGCAGAAGGCTCGTCCTTCTCTATTGCAGGACTTTGTGTTGTCCTTGAACTTCACAAGAATGCTGTTGGCCCTTTAGTCTCTCCAGGTCCCTCTGAATGGCGGCTCTGCCCTCCGGTGTATTGACTGGTTCTCTCCAAATCAATGTAAGATGCAAAGAACTGAAGTATCTTTAATCAAAGACAGGAATTGGGCTCCTGTAACTCTACCACCCCGCTTATGACTCAAGTCCACATGACTCAAGTCCACAAATTCTTATTTTCTTCCCCAGTAAGTTCTCAGTAGGCACTTGTGCCTCTGAAAATGCCTGAAGTGCTGCCATCTTCTCCTGGAGTCTCTCCTGCACCCATGTCTGGTCAGAGTGCAGGAGCCGCTGTCCCTCTGCCCACCACCATGGAGTGGTGCCTGCCCCACAGGAGATATTACTGGGCACAAGGCTTGCACAGGACACTGCAGCTGAAGCGAACTGCCACATTCACTTGAAAACAGCAGCAGCAGCTGCGAAACAGCAGTTTCCATTTATGTAATAGCTCAGCCCTCAGTCTAAATGTGCTAAAAAGATTTTGTTTGGGATTTAGTGGATTTATTTTCATGCCATTTCTGCCTGAGCACGACCAGTCTTCCAGTGCAGCTCTATAACTACTGAAGCCAGCGAGTACTTTATCACCAGTCAGACTCTGGTGCCGTTGAAATCAGTGAGGAACTTTTGCCCTTAAAAGGATTACCATTCACACCTAACAGTGACTCCATATATCATCTAGTTTAGCATTTGAAAGGAAGCCAATGGAAGAGTAGAGTTCCCACTGTTGCAGTCTACTGAATCTATACTCTGCAGACTCTAATTTAAAAAAGTAAACACAAAATTCCCTTTCTTAAAAAAGTGCCACCCAGAGTTTTCTAATAAGTGAAGTGGAATGCTACCAGATTTGTTCATACATTTGCTGTTTATCCTCAGAAGAAAGTGGTTAGCTCTGCCCGAGCTTACAGAATAGTCTCAGCCTCTTGCCTTCCAGCCTATCTCTTCCTCTTCATAGACTTGTTTCCAATAAATACTGCTGGACTGTGAGAAGCTCTTCATGAAAACCTAAAGTCTCACACAAAGGAAACATCTCAGCAGCTGAGTGAGTCTAAAAATGGTTGAAAATAAGCCAGGGGAACAACAGGAAGCAGTTTCAAAGTTCTAAATATTGATCTACTCAAAGTTTACATTCATTCTCCTTACACTTACAGTAGACTCTGGTCCCATTCCCCACTTAGTGTTTATTTTAAAGAATTTTTGTAGCCTGCAAAAAACTCTTTGCTGGTGTAGAGACAGATTATTTTTTTTTTTTTCTATTTCTACAAGTAAATGCGAGATTTCACAGCTCTTTTGTCACATTACAAAAGTCCCCCCATGCTGTGCATCATGATAATGCAGACACAAGGAAATGAAGCTTACCAGGTTACCCAAGCACAGCTGAAGGAACAGAGTGTACTAAAAATACATGTATACACTCTACAGTTACATATGTGCACACAGATATTATGTTGTTTTGCAAGATGGAAAAGAAAAATCTTTTCACCAAATGAAAACACTGAAAATGAAATGACAACAGCAGCAGATGCTAAAGCAAATCATCTAATTAAGATGATTTCATCAACCATTTTAAAAGACATTTGAAAAAGCAATATAACACTAAGTCACCAGAAGAAACGTTGATTATGCTTGCATATACAGGCACAATAATACTCTAGCCGAAGCTGCCCTTTCAAGCGTGAAAACAAATGATACTTTCAAAACTGTTTATTTTTTTTTTATCCAGCTGTGCTTCACATCCTGCTAAGGAAAAGTATATGCATTTAAAAAAATTTCTGAAGAACTATAACCCACAGCCAGGGAGATACAATTCAAATGAACAGAAGTTTTGCCTGGGTCAGAACTGCAGAATGACTCCCATGCAGCATGGAGAACAGCTTCATTCTGGCAGTGAGAGAAGAATTTTCAAGCCAATTTGCAAACACGGGGAACCTCATTTTCACCATGTATTCTTTGCACGGGTGGGCCAAATTCTGTCTCAGCAAAATCTGAATCAAAAAGCCAGGATGGAGACGGAACACAACGAATACAGTAAGAGTCTGCATTTTAAGTCTGATGTCGACCGAAAACCAAAATCAAAAGGCAGAATTTTGTCCTGGTCTCTTAGAATAACGCGATTCTAAACTGCCTTCCCCTCCTCTTATGTTTGCTCTTCCTTTCAGATATACTGTAGAGTGCAGTATTGGGTTTTTACTGTTCAGGGTCCTTCTTACTGTACAACATTTAGTGTGGGAGAGGTGCAGGGGCTGCCTCCTTACCACGGCACCACACATGTTCAGCTTCCCCTTTCACTGAGATTTATAGCAAGGAGTACTCATGCCTTCGTCCCACTTGTTGAATTTTTGTTCCCTGCTATTGCCTTCTTTATTTGAAAATGGCAGCTGGGTAAAACAGTAGGCATTCAGTAAAAAAGTCAAATGTATACCTCCACTCCTGTCTTTCTGTCCTCCATAAGATCCAGTTCCTGCTGGACTTCATACCGGGCAGTTTAATTTCTCAAAGGCCTCTGATTCCTCTTGTTTTCTTTGCTTATTGTAATTGCTTCTGTAATAACGTCTCTTTACTGCTTCTAAAGCAGTCTGCAAAAGCACATTATGCCTTGGAAGAAAAGGAAGAAAAATTTTAATGTGAATGTTACATTAAAGGGTAATAACTCTGAGTGCTCTCGATTTTCTTTTAACCCATCTTCACGCTCTGTTTATCAGTTTTCCTTTTATTTAAATCTTCCTTCCTCAAAGCAGGACAACTTCATCCTTTAGAGGAAGATGACTAGACTCCTTCTAGCACTGGCGTCATTCCTAAAGATTTGAGAAGGAGGTGTTTCCCTCTCATCTTGGCCCCAGTGATTGACTACCAGTACAAAAGACTTTTTTTTTTTGTTGTTCCATTTTTATTTGTATCTTTGCAGAGTAGTTAGTCACAGCATGAGTGAGTTAACAGGCTCTTCTGAACACCCTCTGCAGGTGGTAGCTTGCAGGCAGTGCTGGGGAAGAAGAGCAGGGACAGAATTAACCTAACTAGCTGGGGCAACGAAAGAAGAGCAATGATTAGTGTAAGGAAGTAAAGTGGGGCTTCAGGAACAGAATTTGGTTTTCACAGATGGCATTCTCCGACCGTAAAATTCCTCTTTAAGAAGCTCAACTGAGCTTCTCAACAGATTTACCACATGGTCAGGGCTCACTCGCATGTTTTTGTATGGATGTTTTTCAGATGGAAATAAAACCATCTTGAGAAAGTTTCTATTTAGCCCTCTTCCTTCCTGAATCAGTTTGGCAGCAAATGCATTAAGCAATAATAAACCTTGAATGGAAAGACACTAAAATGATGTTGCAACAGTGGACGCTACTTAAAAATATTACTAATATCAATTATTTTTGAGGTTACCTCAGCAACAATGTGGAACAAACAAGCGGTTGTTGACAACATTAGAGCTCAAGCAAAATATTTCCTCTTTCTACAGACAAATAGTTCCTTTGACACACTCACGTCCACTGACACTACAGTAGCTTTTTCTTAAGAACCTGAAGGTAATCACTGGACTCACAAGGACTGGCAAACCTGAAAAACCACTGTTAATCAGAAAACCTTATAGAGACAAGTTCTCAGAGCAATGCCACCATTCTTTTGGTGAAGGCGATTAGATTTTGTCAGAGGAAGTGACCTCCAAAGCTATTCTCATTTTCATCAACAGCAAAACGGAGCATCCAGTAAACCCTCTTGGTGCTGAGAATGTCAATGATATTGTAACTGTTATTAAACACTTAAATTGTTGTTCAAGGCTGCCATTGTTCCAGTCACCATAAAACCCAACTCTAAACAGTTGTTTTTTCATTAAAAAAACACAGGTAGATGAAGGGTCGAGATATGCCATTTCCTTCAACATACATCAGAGGCAAGGAACACCTGAATATTTAAATAGCCTATGTCGATTCATTTGAAACAGTGACATCAAAAGTACTAAATATTTATACCAGATGGAGGGAAAGAAATTGTGACTGGGGGCTTGGGCACGATAGATGCGTCGTGGCAGACTGTCACAGCTGCGAGGCAGGACTTCTTTTCTGATTAACTGCTCCCTCACATCTTTCAGCTGATTAATGAAAGCCGGTCTACAGTAAAAAAATGTAAGAGTCAGCCACTGTGCCTGCCGTCTACTGTGAGTGGATATTTTGATATGGCTTCTCACAAAGAGGAAGAACCCCTGTCTGACAGTAATTCTTGGTGGATGTTGAGATGGGAGTTTCCTAACTCGGGAGGAAAATTAATCTCCTTCTCTACTACCTTAAGGAAGTGTGTTGGCAACCTCTCTAGCTGGAGTTAATTTGTTTCAGTAAAGAAAAAATCATCTGCAACTTCTGGAATTGAATTTTTAACAAAACATTGTTTTTCAGATAAGCAGTGTTTTTCATTGTTTCTTCTTCACATGGACATTTCAACCAAGCTCTTTCATTTATATTAAACCTCAACATTTACTTTTGAAAATTCAATATTTTAATCCAAAAATTATGTATGTATTTCTTAAACAAACCCTCACAACTTCTACAGAAAAAAAAAAAATCCTATACCTTCATGGTAAATAGATGTTGTTCTGTTAATTTTGAGCTAGTGTCATTAAGCTAGAGTTTCGGGCTGACTGTGCTAATCATTGAAAGGGATTATGAGGTCTCATCACGAAAATGAAACTGGTTAAAATGACTAAAATCTCTGGATTATTAGCATATTTCTCACACAAATGGCCTATAAAACCTCCAGATTGTCTCACAGCCAGTTGACACAAGCTACCTGTGTACAGACTTGAATAACCCATCAAAGCAGAAGTGTTGCAGCATAAGCTTCAGTGCTGGTCTGAAAGCTGAGAGGGAGAAACTTTTCTCCCGCGCTTGGTTCTTCACAAGCGTCCTCAAAGAGAGTGACATTCCATAGACCTTTGATTGTGTGCCAGCTGGATCACAGACCAGGCCTGCTCATGCATGTACACCCAGAAACAGGAATCTCCTCATTAATTACGATGACTCCACGACTGGGGTGGACAGTAGCTGGGCAGTGTCTGTGGTGGGTCCTACAGCACCAGGAGTTTATGCTGAACTCTCTACTGAACACCCAAAGCTAAGCACAAAATAAGGGCGAGACGTTAGAGGAGGAAAAGCTAGCCTGGAAAGTGGAGAGATAATGTGTTAAAGCTCCTTTTTCACTTAGTGGTGAAGGAGGTGTTTGTGGTCTGTGGTGAGAAGTGTTTTGGGGTTGTGTGCGCATTTAGCAATGTTTTTTATCTGTATGAACACATGTGACAGTCAAAGCCCTGCATATTTGTTGCAGCAGAGGTAGAAAGGCACAAGCCCTACCATTTCCTCTCCTGTAGAGCTGGCATTTATGTGGTTTTGTCTGATGGAGGCACTTGAGTGGGGATAGTCTGCTGTAAAGGCACTACTGGAAAGGTCAAAAGAAAGAAGTTTGTTCTCCTTTTTGCTCACATATGTGTGAAGCTCATTCCCATAAACTGCGCTATAAAAATTTTCTTTAACATCTTTCACCTAGAAATACGCCCTGTTGCCTGTTTGCACTCTTTGTATAAGATTACATGAAGGCAAGCTTTGCTTTCTCTGTTAGCCAACTGTAGATCTGCTGTGTTTAACATCATGCCACACCTCAACCGAAAGGTTTTGTTGAGAGGCAGACGGTTTTGGCATGGGCTTGTGATTTGCTTCCAGTTGCTTGGAGCTCTGGCAGTGTACACATACTCTGAGAAAAGCTGCAGCAAATAGGTATAGATGAAAATGCTGCAGTAGTCATCTACAGCTACAGAGTAAAATGAGCTGGAAGTCGTCTTTGCCATGCCGCAAGCTGTTGGCAGACTGGGGCCTTCTTACAGCCTTCAGGAGCTTCTGTATCTCTTGTCCAACTTGCTGGCAGAATGACTCCACTGAAATTGCAGAGATTGGTTCCTGTGAAGTTGTTTGTTTTTTTTTTTTTAAAGGGGACAATTTTGGGNCAGGATTAGAAAACCAAGCCAATCAGCATTATATATTTAAGACAATGTATCTGGACCTGATTTGTGTGTTTTACCTTTTTCTCACTCATTCCTCTCTTACCTCTGCTTTTTGGCTCAAATAAATCCATAAGCCGTGGAGAAAAAACTGCATGTTGATAGCCAGCTGAGCACTCTAGGACCTGATAAGGGGTGACTAACATATGAGATGCAGGGAGGAGATGTTGACCATTTTTGCAGACTCTTTGGCTTTCACAGAGGTGGTGGGTACTTAGCAATGCAGTCTTAGCAGGCTCAGGATTACAAATGGGTGTATAAAGAGTAAAGATTCAGATGTCTGCCCAAACATCACATGAATTAGCCATGTTCCTCTCCATGACGTTATAAGACTTTCCATAAGACTTTCATAAATGTCAGCAGAAAGTCTACTTAAGGTTGAATTTCACAGCGTATGCTCGAGTACTCATCTACTGACATGAAAGGAATTACTATTTCTCAAACCGAATTAAGTACCTTCATTCACTAGTTTTGTGGACCACAGAGACTGGACAGTAGTCTTTAAGCCTTAAGCATCTTGGAAATTTCCCATAAACTTTCAGTCTAATTTAGATTCAGTCTCTATCTTTGCGGTTTAATATATTAAAACTCAAACAATTCCTACCAAGATTCTGAGATGAAAGTTATGTCTGGCAAATTTGCTTATTGTGAAAGAAGTAAATCTTGAAATAAAATTTTCCATGGAATTCACCTGGAAATTAAATTATCTTCCCCAGACCTAAACCTCTTATTCACTGTTGCAAGTACACACTGATTTTTTTATTGACTCTATCAGAACAAATACATAACAACAACCCAACCCAACCCATGCTTCTGTAATGCTCAACGAAAAACAAATTCATCAAATATAAACCTTTTCAAAACAAGTAGCTCTACAAAATATACACCTCCCTCTAGTGAGAATGTGGGAGAAGAAAGCAAACTGAGAGATGTTATTTACATCATTTAATGTTTTCCTACAAGTGGCTGCTAAGGTGATCACCGAAGAATCTATACAGAATATGATTTTGGTATCCACAAGGTATTGTTTGAAAACATCTGTCTAATGTGTTTAAGTAATGAATAAATTTGAGGAAACAATATGACAAAAAGAGACTAAAAATATCTAATAAGTTAAGTGAAAAATGATTAATTTAACAACTTGTAAAAGCTGGTTACAGTTAAGATTCTTGTTAAATCCTCCGAGCCTATATGGCTATATAACAGTCTAACGCAAAGGATATACCTACTTTAAGTTAAAATAATGTTTATAGTGTTAAGCACAACTTAGGATACGTTCAGAAAATTCAAGCACATAAGAAAAATATTAATCAAAACCAGTTTTAGTCATGCTCAGACTCAAAAGCCAAAGCTGCTTTATTAACATTGAGACTTCTTGCACTCTGAACCTTGTGTGTCTTCCCTGAGTTTCAGTGGGTGAGTAACTTCACTTTACCACAACTGCACTGAAGAGGGGGCAATAAAGATTTCAGTCTTGCTCTTTATAAAGCGGTAGTAGTGTAAACTAATCCTGCCACAACAAATTAGCACCACTGAGACGAGCTGTTTGGCAGCTGCAGGCCAGTAAATACATTGATTCATTTTTAAGAGAGTATGTGACCTCTCGGAGTGTCAGACTCCAGACATAGCACGCTGCTTCCTCACAAAAGTGTGTTAGTAGATCGACTACAATCTCAGCAAGGATTCAGCTCACATAATTTCTTCAAAACTTTCCAAAACCAAAGAAAAGAAGTCAATCAGTTACGGCCAGCACTGAGATAATAGGTGCAGTCTTCACCTCAGAAGCCATTTCTTGATATTACTGTTCAAAGAACCTATTTCTTCCAAGGTATTCCCACTTTCCTTTTCCAATGACATCCACGTGCCCCCTGTTTCCCTCAGCACAGAGTTACCCAATTTGTCTTTGCAATGCCAACGTCAATTATCTCAACCCGAGGCACTTGAAACACACTGTACCTCTTCAGAAATGCAATTAAAAACAATCAGACAAAAAGCCTCAACTTGAGGCTGGAGGTAAACTCTGCTATCGTAGGACACAAGTCAACTTTACTGGTTATACTAAATGAAAAGCAGAGGGTAATTTACCGCAATACTTGGATTGAGTCAGTGGTAAGGAAAGAAATATTTCTGTACTTGGCATTTGATTTAGATTCCTATAAATAATAGCTAGAATGGTGACAGCTTATTCTCTGACAGAAGACAGAAAGGAGGAAAGAAAACAAATGTTGCTGTTTCCTGATGAATATCCATTCTTAACTGTCTAACTATACCATCTGCAGTGCTGGCAAAAAAAGATTCAGTCTTACCAAGATCCTGGGGACGGTTGGGATTCTTTCTCAGCTCTCTGTGCTGACCAAGTAACTCTGATCCCTTGGGTACCTCTTCGGGCTCTGGTTTTTCATTTGATGAAGCATGATTGGCTGATACGAAATTATTTTCTACTCAGGTTATAAGCCAAATTAGAGACATGGCTAAACCTATGCTATCCTGTTAGGTCAGGTTCAAATTTTTGTTTCACTTCAGTTTGTGTCTGCTGTAGCTCCGCGCGCAGCAGCCGTGTGCTCGTAGTGAAACTTGGGTTTGGGAGAGGAAAAACCCCTAAGAAAGGGTAAAAGTGACCAGCAGCCACCTCCCTGGCTCAGATCAGATCATCCACAGTCCTCCATAAGTATCCCTGAGACCTCTCACCACCCCCCGCTATGTCTTTCCACATCACCACAACACATGAAACTTGGCAAAAGCAACACATGGTGAGCTGCAAAGCTGTCCTCTCTCTTTCAGAGGACTTCTGCATGCAGCATATCAGGTCTCCACCTTCACGTGGGTGAGCAGCACCAGTACGCCTGCTGCTTCAAAGCTGGCTCTGCACTCTCCAGTGTGTGGTTGTGGCGTGGGAGATGGTCACTGGCACACACTCTCGGCACCGCAGGGTGGGGAAGCCGGGAGGGCTCGCGTCGCTCAGCCTTTGGGTCACTGCCACGAGGTACAATCAGGTAGGTTTGTGGCACAAGGCAGGCACCAAGTACTGAGACAGCGACAGCACGGTGTTAGGGACAGGAATAAAACTGTGGGTGGTGCGAAGTCACCGTGGGCATATCAAACTGTCTATTTCTTTCTCAGGAAGACTTCACACCTTGGTGTGGCTGGGAAAAAGCGTTGTGTGAAACCGCTGTCTGTGCACATACGCCCAACAGCCAGCTTGGCTTCACACAGCTACTTCCACCAAGCCTTTTGAATTAACTTGAAATTCAGGCCACGTTTTACACTTGCGTTTTACACGTGCCTCAAGGCACAAACACATGAGATCTGCAGAAGTTGTCCGCAATCTCTTGACTCCCTAAACCCTTTTGCTGCCATTTCGTCTGCCTAACAGCTCTGACGTGATCCTCCTCACCAGGATTTCAGGGAAGGAATAGGCAACCTCTACCCATGGTGGTCAGGGAATTTATCCTGCCCCACCAGCCCAGCCCAGTAGCTGCCTCAGAACATGAGCTAAGGAACTGCTCCTCACGCTTCTTGCAACACGTAGCATTTGGGTGGATATCACACTCCCTCTCATTGTGGCCCTTGCAGCAGCCGGCAGCATGATTGCTCAGCATGTTTGATGTAGTTGCTGGGGAGATTACACATAATTTCCTTTATTGGTGTTTAAGGATGTTTGTCAGCCTGGAGTTACTCTCTGCTGAATATGGTGTGCACAAAGCTGCCACAAGCCAGAAGAGCACTCATCTACAGTGTAGATGTAACTGTTTTAGACCACTCAGATCAGCAAATTCCCACCTGGACTGGGTCACTGCTTCCACAGGAAGCATAAGCGGCTGAGGCAGGACCTGACGCCCTGCACATTTAGGGATGTCCAGTCCTTGTTAGCACTACCCTGCCCTCTCAGAAACATCTTGATTCCTTTGTGGGGGCTCCAAAACTTCTTATTTTCCCATCCAAACCAGCAACTGTTCACCAAATTGACAGTGTGAAAGAGTGGATTTATATCTTTGCATTAGTTCTGACAATACTGTGAAAACTAATCTGTCTTCTCCTAATAGCTGTATTAAGAAGCCAAAGAGGAGAATTTGCATCATCTACTCCATTTTGACACAGCACTGGTGTGAGCTTTGTGGGATATGAACAAAAGCAATTACTGAGAATATGTGATGAGGCAATAATATTTTTGCCACACACTTTGAGTGGCAAAAAGTGAAAACCATTGATCTTAACCACTCAATAGGCGTATGATAATTCACATACCACCAGCACAAAGAAAAAGGGCTTTAAGATTTGCGTATGTACAAAAAGCATTGGTTTTCATTGCATGTTACATTTTGAAACAGACTTTCCTTAACATGTACTCGCAGTATATTTTATTTTCAGCCAAGTACTAAGACAAAACAAACCAACTCTTGTATCAGGACATTTATAATAAGTTTTTTTGGCTTTCATCGACTACATCATCTTATAACTGTATCTCATTATTGCTTTCTAAAAGCAACTTCTTAGGGGTATTTAGACTTTTTATAATTAAATATAAAATAGAAACTAAATTGAAGTGGAAGTGTTTCCTAGAAGCAAGTTGCACAGAAATCAGTGCAGTGTGATTGCTGTCAGATGCAGTTGAAACATGACTTTTTCTTTTCTTCCCCTCCACTGCGCCACCCAGAGTGTCTTGTGTTACATCTTCATTACCAGGTACATAACTGCCACAAAATGTCAAAGTCTGTGCTCCTTTAAGGCTGGATTTTGTTTGCTCACCTTGATGAGAATTTATTCTCATAGGAATTTATCTGGAATTTAATTCATTATGGGAGGGAAGGCATTACCTTGTTTTCCAAGGAAATACATTACAGGCACCACCAACTGGCTGCCTAGAGATACTTTACAATCCATTCACCAATTTTTTTCTGAGACAAAGCTTGCTTTATTCTCCAGGCCGTAGTGGTTGCTTCATAATTTATTTTTGTAGGAGGGAAGGTGTTTGAGCCCTTCTTCCTTGGATAGTTGTGGTATAGCATTTAAGCTGTGTGACTTGGTGACTTTTTGGCCCATTTAAGCTCAGTTACAGTCACAGAGGGATCAAAGCGATGCAGTGCCCTAGGACAGAAGAGGCGGATTCCAACGGGGGAGCTCTTGGGTTTACATGGCAGCTGTGGCAGACATACGGAAAATCTGCTGATGTGCTGCAAAGTGAGTGGTATTTGTAAACTGTTTGCTGGGTCATCTGTCTGCTTCAGTCTGCAAACACAGGAGTTGTGCAGGGAAAATAAACCCAGCAACATCTCAGCGAAACACCGCTCGCTGCAACACAGAGGGGGGATTTCATCTTCCTGTGACTCAACTTTCACAGACATTGATAGGATTGACTGTTAGTGACTGACAGTGATATCACTCCTAATTTGGGAAAACTGAGAGCTGTCTCAGATGAGTGCCAAACCATATGTGTCTTAGAGAGAACTAATGAAGGATTTAACTGTACTTCATCCAAGAAGGGCCACGTGTGGGTGCTGGGTTCTCCCCATCCCGCTGTCTTTGTCTGCCGGGCTCCCACAGGCAGAGTTCACACCTACAGCCTATGTGTGTTTTTTCCAGTCTTCAAACAAATGAACAGGAAGGAGCAAATTATTGCTGGAGAACTTGGTCTGCTTTTTCTCCACCATGTCTCCCTTGTGAATAGAAGACAGTTCTGACTCAGAACCACTGACAAGGACAGGCAGCCTGTGTGCTGTGCACCGCTGCTGCCCTGTTTGGTGCCCTTTGTTTCTGGTTGCTTGCGACTTACAGGTAAGACTCCTGCTGGGGAGGAGATCCCAAGCCAGAGAGGAGTTGTCCCCACCTTGCTGCTCCCTCTTCACTTGGGAGGATTCAATCCTTTGGGGGCCCCGAGGAGTCACCCATGGATGAGACTCATGCCCCAGTGCTGGTCAGCCTGTGTGTGTGCTGCTTCCAGCCTCCAGTGCTGCCAAGGGCACTGGGAGCACCAGTCTGCATGGCCACTGCAAGCCCTTGCATGCTCTGGGCAGCTCACTGGGCAGCCTGGGATTGGGCAGTGGGAGATGGACAGCATGCCGGCAGCACCAGAAGAACCCTCAAAGTTGTCTGTGTGGATTTAGTCCTTGAGGATTTGGTCTGAATGTTACGATGTGAGTGCTCAGAGGTCCTAATACGAAACAGTCCCTCGTGACCACTGTGCTGTGCTCAGTAGGGAAGCTCTCCAGTACAGCACGAGCCAGTGACTGATTCCACTTTTAATCATACATTACATATAATATATATAAAAAATAATTAATGAAATAACATAGATGCATATAAGTATAAATAAGATATATGTGTACATATATGTAGGTAGACATACATATAATATGTGTATATATGTATTCATATACATATAATGTACATAATTTTAATTATACATAATCTATCTACTTATTTTTAATTATACAGAATGTATCTACTCAGAGAAGTTCCTGTAGAAAGTCATCCTATGTGAATGAGCCTGGCATTTTTCACCTTATCGTTCAGAGGTAAATGCATATGATCTCTCTCTACACAGACTTGCAGTAAAAATAGTTTCAAGAAAAAAAACCTCCTGAAGAAAAACGACTTCAACATCCCTTATCAGGCACAAAACCCTTTTAGCGGCTTGCTAACGGCTGCGGATATTGACAGAATAGTTTGATGCCGCACAAGAGGTCACACGAGATTTCTGATAATGACATTATACTGGTGAAAAGGGGGCTTAAGATGCTCTTTGTGGTAGCGTTGTTCAGGGGACTGGAAGTGCACATCCTAGGCCACAGGCACATGTGTATTAGGATGAAAGGGTGAAGCATCCAGAGGAAAGAACAAAGAGCTGTTGTCCTCTAACCCGATTATAGACCAGGGGCACGGCAATTCTTTAGCCCGCTTCTCTTAAAGTGGCTAAAAATACTGGATGCTGGATTATGCTCCCCCGTCTCTACTCCCCTCACCATGCAGGAGGGGGGGTCTGGGGGCGCGCTCTTTGCACAGCCCACACTAGGGCTGTCCCCGGCATCTCCCCATGTTTCTGGGAGCGCAGAGGTTGTGGGTGAGTCGTCCATTTGCACCGCTGGTGTGAAAAACCGGGGCAGACTGAAAGGGACAATAAGGTAGTTGGCAACAAGGACGTAACACCCCATCAGGCTTTCCAACAGTTGACTCTACCCAGCTCAACTAGATGAATCAAGTAACCTCTGGGGTAAAAAAGATGGAGTTATCCCATGAGCTGTCAGCCTCATTTGAATACTCTCTGCTATTTAAATTTAAGTGTGAACTGTAGCACCTCTCAGTAAGTTAAAAGTGCTGTTTTAATATTAGCATATGGGCTGGGTTGGAGAGGAATTTTTAGGATTTATGGCAGGGGGGGTTGTTTGGAAGTTTTTACTTTTAAAACTTGTTTGGGGGGGGGGGGGGGGNGAAACCAAAGTTTTTCATTTTGGAAATATCCAAATAAACCATGTAAATGTCATCACAGGAGAAGCCTTGTGGACTTAAAGCTAAGTGTGGGCAAAAGGGTGCCTGGCTACTACATCAAACCTTTTTCTTAAAGCTATCTGACTAGCAAAACTTAACAGTGAAAATCTTCTGTGACAACAAACCCCAAGAAGATTTCCCCTTCCTTATTTCCCCCCCCACAAGCTGTAGCAAATGCTTTGTGCTCTTTATTCTAGGGAGACTCCTTCTTCCATCCTCTCCACAGCAGGAACTGTAAGCCACACTTTCCGAGGTGGAATTCTTGGAATCACCTGTCTGATGATTCAGGAATAGATCTCACCACAAGTCTTTGTAGGTCTTATTTCTTTTTTTTTCTATTGTGATTTCTGTAAACATTTTTTTTTTTTTTTCTGGGAAAGAGTTGGTGTGAATACATATCCCATTCAAGAACTTTTCAAAAGACCTTCAGAGTGCTCAAGTGCCATTTCACTATTTTCAAAACATTCATAGCTTTCATTTTAAAATTAAATTGTTAAAGTAATTTAATCCAGCCCACCCCCTATTCCCACTCCAGTTGTTCAGATTTGACTATTGATTCAAATGCTGAAAGTATTTTGCTAGGTAAAATGCCAACGCTACTTACAAACTAAAATTCAGGCATGGAAACTTACTTGGCTTCCAAAAGAATCAGCTTTTCAGAACATGGTAATGGTTTGCATAGATAATATCCGTACTATTATATATAATAAAATAAAGATAATACAATATAAAGGTAATGCTTGTTCTTACATGTTAAAGGTCTTAGATTTATCTTTTTTGACTGCGATGAGCATCCTTAGGCTGAAGTTCCTATAGTAAAAGGTGCATACAAAAATCTGTGTAAAATTTGAAATCCTTAAACAGGCAGAAAGTCGAAAACAAACAATACATATATGACTTGGTCTCAAATTCATAAAGATTTGAGGAGCTCTAAAAGTCAGATACAAAACCTGATGCTCCGTGACATATCACAGGTTCAGAGTTTACAGCCACGGCCCCAGCAGCACTTTTTGTTAATCCCACTCCAACTTTATCAATAATTCTGTCTGAACTACACGTACAAGCACAACGTTCTTTGAAGTCTGAAAACAAAATGCAGCCAAATTGTCTCTGGGCAAATTTCTGTCATCACAAAGCCCTGTGGAACCGATTTAAAGTCAATAGGAGCTTTTAATGAACAAGAGCAGTGGAGTGGCGGGGGGCACGCGGGAGCAGCCCGCGCTGCCCTTCTTCCTCATTGCGCGTTACACAATACCGGGTTCGTGCAGTGGGCAGGAAGGAAAAGAAACGGCTGACAAAGAACACCCACCAAAATAAGGGCTGGCAAAAAAGGAAGACGTGAGAAAACTGCTTGTCCAACTCTCGTTGTGGATTGGACCGTAACACAAGAGCAGGCATGCTGGGTTACACCAGTATCCATTTTGCCTCTCACACTCTTTAGTATAGGCCATTAGTGGACGTTAATTTAAATATATTAAAGAGGCACGTACTGAAGGCAGCTTCACAGAGGTGAAGTGAGAATGAGCTAAACAGTCCACCGACTTTGCTGCTAAATATATTGAGCAGAACATTGCAAAAGCTGGTGGCATATTCAGGCAGGCTGAATAGTAATTATGCCTTTGCTTTCTCCGAGCTGCCGTTTGTGTTTCTTTTCTATCACAACAGAAAGGGAGCTAACAGGGCTGCTGCAGGCTGGGAGGATATTGTGCCCACAATAGGAGCAGTGATGGTGACACAGTAGCCTAGAACTTCTCATGCAGCGACGTGAGCACATCATATGCTGTATATGGCAAAGAGACAAACTGATGTCTCACACAATCGCGATTACCTCTAGGGTAGAAGAGGGGAGCCGTTTAAAGGCACATAACCCTACCCAATGACTGAGGACAAAAGGCAAAGTTTATCTCTCAAAATGAAATTATGCGGGAACTGTTACGTTTATAATTTCATTCTGCTTCCACTAAAGTCGGTTTGACTATTTCAACCTGGGCAGAATTAGGCCTGCTGTAACTTCTCAGTGGAAGTTTGATTAAGGTATGACAGCTAATATCCTAACGATAACAAAGAGCACTGCAGGAGCAGTAGAGAATACAAGCTGTCAAGATCTTGGAATGGAAGGTTCTCCTTACCAGCCCTTGCTGGGAGACAGCCACGGGGTGTGAGTCCTGTATGCCGGATCACCACAACCTGCTCTGTGTCAGGCTTCTTGGGAGTTTGCCCATCCAAATACTGATTAGGCCTGACCTTTCCTGACATCTGAAATCAGTCAAGGATGCAATTAAGTGGTACTAGAGTATCTATAAGGCAAGCATTTGAGCACGTGAATTTGTAGAGATCTGATCTGCCTCAGGAAAAAGACTTACTCCTTGACAGCTGGTCACTGAAAATTGTAAGCTTTAAAGCTATTATTTGTTAGATGTACTTACAGAATGATCAATAAGCTCAGACTTACAGCTGAAAATTCTGTGATGAAGTATTGGTGAAAAAGATACTCTTTCTTCCAAAGATGTTGAGTCATTGAAACTAAAACTTCTGCTAGACAGGGTCATTTTCCATGGATTAGACAGAGCATGCGTTTGTTCAGAAGAATCCAAACTCAAGCCTCAAATTGAATCAGAAAAGGATTTCAACAAGCATTTTCCCCCAGATATGTATGCAATCATCAGTTTCTTGCTTATTATATCTTATTGAGCAAGTAAGTCTTCAGCTGTTGCATTCAAACAACTATGCACCACTCTGAGGTGAAAATTTTTGGAGATATCTGTCAATGAATACCACTTTTGAAGTTTTTCCTAAAAAATCTTCCTTTCTTGCAAAGATTATCAAGAGTTTGGGAGCAGGGAGTCAGCTGGTTTCCTGTGTCCCTGGACTGGCACACTGGCTAATGCTTTTTTGCTGGTTTCCTATAAGTCTGTTAGTTTGAATTGTCCTGTGTATAAACTGAGATAACTGGCTCCTTAGGGACAGACAGACTTTTTTTGCTAGGTGTTTGCGTATAGAGAGGTTCCTGGACCATACTCCCATACAAACAAACTAGCAGGAACACCATGTTTGAGTAGGTAGAGCTTACTTCCATTTCAAGCAGTTGCACCTACTCAAAGCAAATCAGTGTTTGCTCTGTCTGCGTTGCTGGTCTTCAACGTTTCCTTTAAGCCACAACATAGCGGACACACATCAACAGAACAGACCACAATTTCTTATCACTGCAGTGGTGGTCTCTTATGCTACTCTTTAAGGTAACCAAGGCCTGCTGGAGAGGTCTTAAATGCTGTATCTTAAAAGAGATCTTATTGAGGGAAGGGTGGCAAATTAAATAGTCATTTCCACTGCTTTAATGAGAAATCCCTGACTCCGTTTCTTTCTCTTTATTGAAGGATGAAGTTGTAAAGATTCAGGTTTGCTAGATGTTTCTGGTAGGGGAAAAGAGGAATACTCTCAAAACAGTTGTCCTGTGTCCTAGTTGTCAGTTGGGTGAAAAGAGCACTTTCATGAAGCTGTCAGTTAAATATCAGAGTGCCACCTGAAAAATCAATGGCTAAGAAAACAGCTCTGAGATATTGCCAAGCTTGCAGACAAAAAAAAAAACCAAAAAACAAAAAACAAAACCACAAAAAAAACAAACCCACCAGAAGCCTGCTTTCCTAACACTTCCTCAATTCTGAGGCCAAAAGCTGCAGAATATATGTTGACTTTTGGCTGCCTTTTGGAACCCAACAATAACTATTAATAGCTTGGGAAGTTTGGTTCAGCAATTCAGTAGCGTGCCTGCAAGTTCACACTAGGTCTGTACCCATTACATAAATTCTTCAGTTCCATACTCTGTGTATATGCTCCAAAAGTCTTTTTTTCTTATATTCTTTTCTAAATCTTCAAGGCATCAAGTTGCAGACCCAGCTGAAACCAGACTATAGTAATACAGCTACAACAGGTTATACTACTTACAGGAATATTTTACCTCATACAGCCCTTTTCCCATTTTCACAACAGCCTAATTTTTTTAAGTTCTTTTTAGTACCAAACACTCAGCCAGAGTACATATCTACTCATGTAGTATTCCTCAACTGTTAATTCCAATATATCTTTGCCTATTCACAACTCATTATATAAGATTAGTAACCTAAATCACATGGCACTGTTCCTACTCTTTGACTGGATGATGGCGAGTGCCCTATTGGGGCACCAATACCTTATTTGCAAATAAAATAAGTTGTCACTTAGTGAAGAGCCAAACATTTGTGTGGGCAGATGTCCATTAGCACAAATGTTCATGGATTAATCACCAAAAGGGGTGTGAACACTTTTGAATAGAAAAGCAATTTAGAATTCATGCAAACATTTGTGAATAATTTCCCTCGCTTTTCTTTAGCTTGGAGAAGGCCGACTGTTTTGATGTGGGACTCGCTGATTATTTCAGTGCAAAAGGCAGTATTAGAGCTGAAATGCGAATTCAGGTTTCACAGAGACATTTATAAGTAAATTTGCTTCGCTGTGCTTGCAGGTTGTGCTTTATCTATTGTATTGATTGCAAGAAGAAAGCCTTTCACAAAGCACGGCCGTGCGCTGTACAACACTGCTGCAGCTCAGTGCAGAAATCAAGGACCGTTCTGGGACTCCTTAAACCGATCAAACAACTTCTGTTTTTAAATCAGCACGTTCTTTTAAATACTGCAGGTTTTAGTGATATGTTCCCATTGCTTATTATCTGCAGATGGGTGTGCTCTCCACAGTGCTTTTTAAGGTGATATTTCCTATTTTCAGCTATTTTCAGCATGCTTATCAAGTTACCTCAAAGATATCGTCTGTATATCATTAAATGCAGCTTTGCAACAGAAGCTGAGACCTCTATCTGCGATTTGTAGACTAAAGAAAATGCTTCTTAAACATGCAGCCGTGTGGGAAAGGGGCTCTCACACTTGAAAGACATCAAAAGTTACAAGGACCCTGCAAGTTCAAACCGTTGTATTAGTTGTTCGCTGCTGGTTCGGTAGCGTGTTACAGGTGGTTCTCTCCCTGCTGCAGCCACAGCGAGTCAGAAAGGTAAAACTTCCTGCACATAATTTTAACAAAAGCACGTAGGCAAAAAAGCTGCTGGATTCATTATGAGCAACAGAAAAGGAGCTTTGGGAAAACTTAGATTTGTATGAGAGTCTGTGAATTGCAGAAAACCATTTACTTGGCTCCCGACGCTAATATTTTGAAAGGCAGTTTGTGAGTATTAAGTGCTTGATCTTTGGAATAGGAAAGATTTACTTGGAACTAAAGGTACAGAATTAGATCCCTGGCACTGGAGATGTGCTTTTAAAGAAGAAATACTGCAGTTACATTTTAAGCACATATCTTACTATAATAACATATCCATTAGTTATAAACACCAACTGCTGTTCAAGCACAGCTGTTTGCAATGATAACATATGACCTGACCTTCATAACAAATCCATGTAACTTAATGAAGTCCTAATGCTATGAACATGATATATAAATGAGAAAAGGAAGCATGAGGTCTGACAAATCCTAGGAACATCCCTTTTTAGCACATTACTCTCTCTTTCTCTCTCCCACTCTCCTGGGTTTTTTTTCCTTGCATGATTTTAATAAATAAAAAAAGAGCAGAAGAATTTTTATAAAATCTCTGAAGTCTTGTTATGTGCATGTCTTTCCCTTGCCCGTGGATACCATCAGTGTGAACTTACTTAAATTTTCTCAGCAATAAAGCACCATGGCGGTACCACTTCCTACAAGGATAATTTCTATTGCAGTGAAAAAATTCTGGTCCTTTCTTAGGGAAAAAAAAAAAAAGGCAGGAACCACCAGTGAGAAAAACCCACAACCTAACACGCGCTTCTCAGCTCGTGTAGCTGAGGTGAGCATCCTGGACCATGATCAGAATCTAGGGACTGTGTGGAGAAAACATAGGGGACAGCTATGTGACAAAATCCTTGGTCGCTGTTTAAAAATAAAGGAACAACCAACCTCTCTGCCCCCTGAAGGTGCAGTTCATGGGTAGAAATGAATGAGAGCGGTAAGGCAAACCAGAGTTGCCTTGTGAGACGCAACCCTGACAACTGGCCAAAAACGCATTACAGAAAAATCAGGTTGCGGGATGTGACAGACATCCCCAGCTTCCACCCTTGGCTTACTTTTGACATAACGGTTTTGTTTCTTACTGGTGAATCCCTGTTGTGATAAGGTATACCTAGCAGCTATCATTCCTCCCCCGTGTCCACCCTTCCTTTCCCCCCACCGAATCCCACTGTCAGCAAAGAAATAACCATGAGCTTCTTCACATCTGACCTTCTCCTGTGAGATCCTTATACCTGGTAGGAAAAGCGCTAAAGGAGGAAAAATAATGCACTCTCAGGAAATAAAAAGTACAAAGCCATCTTGGGCTGGATGGAACAACTTTCTATTGCTACGCACAACAATGAGAACAGAAAAAAGTTAGATTATCACATAAGGTTGTAAGATATTATTTAAACACTGACCTGCACAGGAATGAGGGATGGGAGAGAATAGAAGGTAAAACAGGTTAAGTATATGTAGCTTTTCAAAGCCTTACTGAATTGAAATATCATGCCCTAGTTTATCTGATTAGCTAGTCAGACTCATTTTAGTAACCTAACAGAAAGAGATGCGGATTTCTCTTTCTTTCCCTGTAGCAGCAGCTGGTTTACCTGACACTAATGAGAGCTGCGAGTTTCTGGGTTCTCAATGGCCAGGTAAGAGCGGCCTACAGAAAGTGCTGGGGATGTTTTTCCCTCCGGAGGATGGGGATCAGCGTGCCTGCCCGAGCCACGCTCCGCTGGGAACCGACAGCCGCAGTGCGCCCGCAGGCAGCCAGCTCCCCATCTCTGCCTCCCAGGGTCCCCAGCCTGAGGCAGCTGGAACCAGTTGCCGTGTTAAGATGGGAGCTCGTGCTTAGCAGTGCTGTTGAGCGAGGGCACAGGGGCGGGATGAAACGCAATCCGACTCGCCGCGATGACTGAAAACACATGGTACGGGGGGTAAAGTGAGCTAAGGGAATATTCTGAGTGGAAAATCAGAGGAGATAAAAGCAGATAAAATGCCATCGTTGAAACTGTTGAGAAATGTTGAGGACAACTGGGGATGGTTTAAACCATCCCACGCGCTGGATCTGCTTGCAATGAATAGGGTCTATGTAACTTTGTATCTGATAAAAACTGCTTCTGAAGCACTTTATTTTTTGCAACGCTTTTCAGGCCACAAATGAGAAGGGGTACAAGGACTTTTCAAGTGAGAAATTGTCCTCATTTAGTTGCACGAATGAGGAGTATGAGAATGTACTTCTGCAAAGTTGTATGGTGGATATGGGAAGTGCATTTTAACACATTTCCAGGATCTCACGGTGTTAAAAAGCAGCTCCTTTTACTAGACATGATCAAAGGGCAGAATGATATTGTTCACAGGCAGTTCCTTCACCCTTCCTAATTTTAAGACAACTATTTGTATTTACTAAGTCGTCTTTGAAGCAGGGAAGAGCAGAAGGATAAATTAGGGTCGCAAACAACTGAGAAGAAGGCTTTGCCGTGCTCCTGTGATGGATGCATTTCATTCTATCCAGCTTGTGCATCTCTTTGATAGAGTGAACTGCACAGAGAAGTGGCACACAAAGGAATTGGTTGTAGAGAGAGAGCTCCAGAGAGCTACGCAGAACACCACATAAACAGGGTAATCTGCCAGCCAGAGTCTTTCAGGAGGAAATTATTTTAGAGACTCATGAGAGTGCTTTCATCTTGCGCATCGGGAGGCAAAATATTGATCCCTTCGGTCTCCATGGGAGAAGATTTCCACCTAGAAGCCGTGCAGGGAATAACGAGTGGACGGAGGGATAGCGTGTCCACACCCAGCAGCAGCCAAAAGTCTGAAAGGAAACTTAATCCCAAACAACCAAGCTGGTCCGTGCATTGCTCTGACCTGTCCTTTTATAAAGGTTTGGGATCTTGAGAAGTATCTATTAGGTATTTGTCTTGAGTGATGTTCCAGTAGTGAAAAAGTTTTACTGTATGATTTGTCTTTTTTGATATTTCAGTGTTGCTATATTTCTTCTCCTAAAGAAACTCTTTACAGGATTTTTTAACTTACTAAATACTATAATGCTTCATAAATTCTTCCATTCAGGTCTATAACTGTGTATAAAATGAATTATTGCCTAACGCAAGTAAAATGTCGCAAAAAAAATCCTTTAGTAGAGACGGATGCTTAAAAAGCCCAGGGCAGCAGTTCACCATTTCAGGTCTGGAACTGGGTTCTGCAGTGAGACTGACTGTAGCACAACAGCCAGATTTTGAAAACTCTTCAGATGCTTAATTGCTCTAATACTACTGAGGTTCAGGTGTCTAACTACCTTTGTAGAGCTGACTCTACACAGTTAGGCCCTTGCTGTAGCGCAGAAGTTCTTGACTTGGCCAACATTTCCCAAGTTGCATGAAAAACAGTAGTTGCTTTCCTAAAGAGATACTATCCCTGTCAGGCTCTGAGAATGTGGAGGCAGGAAGTATATGAAATATTTCATTCAGTGTGCTCTTCTGGGAAAAAAAAAATAAAAAGAAATGTGGTTCTCAGTATCTTTTGTGCAAGAAGATGGTGGTTAAGGTTACACTCCCACAGCTTGTAGGAAACTAGTGGGAGTAAATCATCCAGTTGTTTTCTGGCTTACTGCCACAGTCAGACAGGTGGTTCTTTGCAGCCCTAAAAGACATGAGGAAATTGGCTTACCATGCTAAGTATAGCTCATAGCTTCATTAACATTCCTTTACAGAAACTTCTAGGTAAGGGCTTGCATAAAAGTTTAAGATTTTTACACATATATGTATTAATATTTGACTTTCTCATGAGGCAGCTGTGCAAGTAGTGTTGAAGATTGTAACACTTTTAAATAACACAGAAGATGAGGCAATTTAACCTATTTAGATCTTGCAAGGAAAGAAGAGTTTAATTTGGGAGATAGAGTTCAGAACCCTGATGCATCGTGATGTGAAATCACAGTCTCAAATGATGCATTATTAAAGGGTTAAATAAGTGCTAGCTAAATTTCGCCTCTCCGGTATTTCTGGGATTATATTCTGCTCCGGTCATTCTTGCTTTCCCCAGGGGAATTATCTGTCCTTTTGCTGCTTCAGCCAAAGATTTTTCCCCAAGCTGTTTTCTCACTATGGTAATGGTAGAAGGCACGATTGTGACTTTATCCAAAATACACCCCCTTGGCTGTATGTTCCCAACCTCGCCCCCGCTGCGCTGCCCCCTCAAATGGTGTAACAGAGCTTCACGTCCTGCGGTTTTACACTCACAGGAAAGTATGTGCTGGCAGCTCTTCCAGCAGCCAGCCAAAAATATTAGCCACAGTTTGAAGCTCCTCAATTGTTTCTGCTTAGGTATATTGCCTTTCACTTGTTGCTGTAGATTATATATCTGTGCTATGTATTTGCAATAGTGAATATACAAAAGTAAAAATTACAATGTGTGTAATTAGCTGAACATGAGTCAAAACTTACGGTACTGAAAGGTCAACGTTGCACTGGGATAAAGACACGTGATCTATTTTTCAAAAGTTACAATTCTGATTACTACAAATTTATTATTTACTGGTTAATTTTTGAGACGGGCGATATGATTTGATACGAGTTACACCACCTGGCAGAAAACTAAATCTTTAGAAGCAACAAGTCTTCTTCTCTCATACAATTCATTCTTTTGAGTACAAATATTAGATCTCAGTCAATACCAGGGAATACGATACTTAAACAATGGGTTATTATTTTCCCTGTTGGGGAATCAAAAAGAGGGGGGAGGGAAGTTGTTTAATAAATAACATGGTTTGCCACTAATAGCAACGATTCTAGGTGAAAGCAAGCTAGCTACTAACTGTGTTCCTTCCTCAAAATGTAAGAGCTTCTGTTGACATTTCTGTATTTAAGGTCTTTAGATTCTGTTGTTCCTGTACATCCACATTCACTCAATATTTACACCGTAAGATGTCTTCACTTCAGAATATGTTCTTTGCCTGATCAACTGAACCAAGCCCTATAACTTGATCTAGATATGCTACACCTGGATACTTCACTGAAGTCAGAAGTGGTGATTATTTAATACTTTTTCTGAGTGTTTTCTGAGTGTTTGCTGGAAAGGAGTTACTTTTTTGTTCTTAACCTGAAGGATAGAAACAGGAAAAATGCCAGGCTAATAAATTGTAAATAAATCTTGATACTTATTATGTGAAAAAATCCAATAATCCTTTATGTGAAGGAAAACATATTTGTCTAAGAGAGAAAGGGAAACAGATTTTACAAAGAATCAGATCTATACACTTCACATCTGGCTTGCTATTGAGACATCTTCAAACAGTCATTAATTAGACTGGAATCAGAAGTTTAATATTAATCCACTGAACATCAGGCATCAGGCACTGAACTGGCTGACTGTGCTGCCTTGCCGGAATGCCTGAACTCCTGACGTGTGGAAACTGCTTCCCAGATTTAGCGGGCAGGACGTACTCCTTCTCTATGCTGCTCTTAACCACTCTTCAGAGACATTGTCAGGATAATTACAATGTAAGGAAAAATATTACTTCTCATTATGCTAATGATGCTTACACCTAAACCTTCGAGCAGTGGAAAATACCTAATAAGGAGTATAGCATGAAAATATAGAAGTAATACTAATAATGAACCAGACCAGAGGTGTTTCAGGCCTATCTTTATAATCTTATTTTTCCTGAGTGTGCAGATATTTTTTCCATTTATATTTAGTATTTTATGTCTCAAGTAATGATTCTTAAGTTGCTAACAATCATCTCTTAGCATCACATGGAAACACTGAGATATGTAGAAAGCAGGATCCTGCTCCTGTTAAACAGAAGGAGAAATTCCAAGGCGCTATCCATTGACAGTGGATAATCCCATTGATGCCAACAGAGGTGTGACAGTATGAGCGTTGCATGTCAAAAAGGGGCTCCTTTGACTGTTAGAAATGTGCAGAGCAAGGCTTGCTGTTCTTTGCCTCACATACACTTGAAGAAAAAATAACTGATTAACAGAAGATGAAATATAAGCAGTGATGTTCCTTTGGTGCAAGTTGTTAAATGTCGGGGGAGAGGATCAGGTGGCCGTGGGAGAATTTTTTCTGCTTTTTTTTTTTTAATTTTCCTCATTTTCTCATTACTACACAGACAATGGTTAGGAAAGGCTTTCTTACAGGAGCTTCAATATCTTCTGGCATTGCTTATTTGAGCTGAGTGTCCACTGAGCTCTTCTGCGTATGTAGCAAATCAGCAGAAGCAATTGTCCATCAGTCCTGAAGACAAGAGAAGAAATGCTTGTGCTGGGGGGGGATTTATGGTCTACCAGGAAATGGCACAATAGACCATAGAATTCCTCCGTTGTAGAGTTAAATAATGGTTAGAATAACAGGAAAATATTAAAAGTGTGTTTGTTAATAGAAACTGCATGAAGAAAAACAATTAATGAATCAATCCTTTTACATGTGAGGTTCCGTAACAATATATGTGGAAAGATGTATTCAGAGGTATTGAGAAATTCTCAGATTTATTAATACTCTGAGAACTTTTGGCATTTTTATTCTTGTCAGTATTGTGTGAGTCAACGCTGCTTCTTGCTTACAATATTCTTAGCAAGCTAAAATCTGGCAGGCTTTCATGATACTTCTGGAATGATAAAGAATCTGCGACTTGATGCAGAATCTTTCTGTGGTGTTTCTCACAGTCAAAAGGGGACACAGAGAAAACCCCTTCCAGCAAGAAGTCTTTCCCCAGAAATACAGGACCAACTATGCGTTTTATTTTATTGCCCAGAAGACAGCCAAGAAAGGGTATGTCTTTCTGCGAAGTACTAAACAAAGAGTGTGACAATAGTGTCATCTTTAGGGAGCTCACAGCCTAAGCAAAAGACCGTTCAGAGGGCTGGATCCAGAGCTGTGGGAAGTCCAAGGGAGGTATGGAACCAGTATTGAACCATGTGAGGAGCAGAGGTCTCGGCATCAGCTGCCTCGAATCATTCCAAGACCTTGGTCTTAAATTAGGAACTCCTCACTGCTAATGAGATCCATTACTCTAATTTTGAGCCATCAAAAGGCCTCAGGTAAATTTTTCAACCTCAGTACTGTTACTGAACTCAAACTGTGTGATCATATATTACTTGTCATATAAAGAGATAAATATTAAATAAAAAGGGGAGAAAGAATTAGCTAGTTTAAACATTCTTAAATAGTAACTATTTTTGCAGCAAAGAGGACATTAAAAATGTGTTGCATAATAAATTAAATAATTTAATTTGTCAAATATTAAGTTCACTGACATAGCAAGTACAAAACTTTGTATTCCAGTTGAAGATCATTTAGGAATATTTACTCTTCTGTTTGACAGTGGAGGCGCCAAAAAGATGCAAAACACTGCATCGAATTTTGTCAGTGATTTACATAGGGGCCAGAATTTTTCCATCTTCCACTATGCTCAGTGAACACTACTAGTTATAAACCACACCTTTTTTAATATTTTATCAAAATCTAACAATCTTAAAAAAAAATTATGTGTAAGGAACTAATTTAAGTAGCATAAAACACTTTTTTCTCCTATTCTTTAAGAAGTTCTCTGAAAACAGAATGTGACTTGATTGACTTGTTACCTAAATAATTCCTAGAGTAATTTTTGCAGTTACTTTTTATTCTTGAGTAGATCACTGCAAATGGTGCAAACAGGTATTTCAAAATGTGGCGGGTTTTTTTGTTGTTGTTGTTGTTGTTTGTTTTGTTTGTTTGTTTTACTGGAATACAATTCTTTTAAAGCATGAAAAGCTATTAATAAAGTTTCAAAATCACATTTAATGAGGATATCCAGCAATATACTGGATAACACAGTCCTTTAGTCATTGCCTTTGTTATGGTGCAGAAATAAAGGACACTGTCAGTAAACCAGTATGCTGAAATAATTGCAGGCTACAGATACCCTATATCAATAAACTGTATGAAAAAATTAAAAGAAAGTGGTTTTCCCTCTATTTATCATGCTGCATTCAAAAATAATGTTGGACAATCTGAAATTATTGCTTGCATTGTACTTCAGAAGAAAGGCTGACAAGCTCCTGTTGAATAGCCTAAGAACCTGTATTCTCAGAGGGGTTTATTAAGACTTCTATTCATCGTTTTAGATTGAGTCTCTTTAACGTAAAAGGAGCAATCCTCAGAGGGCCTCAATTGTATTTGGGATTTATAAACTATACCCTCAACAATGTGAATGTTGCTATGTAAGGAACTGAGACTGCATAACATTTGGACAATAGTTTCCCAGAGTCTGCAAAATGCAGACTTACAATAGAGAATATATTTTTCTCATTTATAAACATCTGGACAAACCAGTACGCTGTCTAGATCCCACAGCAAATTAGGGTCTGATTTTTAATTAAGTTTGGCATGCATCAGAGGGATACATATGTTCAGCACATGTTTTTACCTTATACATCTTTTGCTCCATTACCTACATATTGTTCAAAATGAGTTCTACTGCTGAATACAAACCGTCCAAATTACTTTACTGAAAAAAAATCACAAAATGAAAAATAATTCACAGCTTTGACAAAACAAAGCCATGGTTTTTCTGAAAGTAAATTCATGGGTTTGGGAAAAATGACCAAAATTGTAAGACGATTGTAATTAGTTGCCAAACCACATGCCCTTTCCAGATTTTGAAACCTCATACTCAAGCTAAGTTCACCAAAAAAGTGTTAGTTTCTCCCTAGTGTTCGAGGATCCATGCAACTCTTCTCCAGTAAAACTGGAATAATTTCATTGTTCTGAATTAAAAAAGTAAATAAATTGTATTTTCATATAGTTCTGATTTGAAAAGGACTCAACTTAAACCCTGGAGCTCATCAGCTTTGAGAATTATGATTGCAAGTACAATTATAGTGATAAGCTCTCCAGGATAACTTTTGGAAATGAGCTTTATGACCTTGAGCTGCAAAAGAATGGGGACAAATCACAAGTCTTTAAGTTTAAAGTTACCGCTGCACACATCCTGGCCCGGCTCTGCTCCACGAGCACACCAGGAGCTGCAGGACAGTATGTCCCAGAGAACTCTGCTTGGACCCTTGCACCAAGGCTGATGGGACAACATTTCCAGGACTGCTAAATCTTGCATCCTTACAAGGGTAAACACAGATTTGTCTGTGACCATGCGAGTCCAGAAGGGAAGGGCTGTACCTGTCATCGGGTATGTGAGCTGTCCCTGCCACTAATAGTAGAGAAGGAAACCAAGACATTGAAGACCCATATCTGCTGGCACCTTTCACTCCAAAAATCTAGTCTTGCAATAGTCTCATTAGAAACAAGATTTAAATGCCTTGGGAAAGAAAACACAAAGTAATTTATCTACTTAATCAGTCAGGCTTCTCAGAATAATACTTCATGAGTGAGGGAGAAGCCAGTCTGGCAGAGTTGCCATGGAGACTGGAGGTAGCCCCAAAAGTAGATCTTCTATTTTTGCCCTCCTCAGTTCTGCTGCCAGATATTCTGCAATGCCAGAGACAGGAATGTTGCCCAGCACATGATGTCCTAAGCAAGAAGGGAAAAAGACTGGGGATTTACTGTTGGGTGAGCCCCATCAGCTGCACAGAAGATTGGAAGGGAGTTCTGCTTACAGAGAAAGACGAAAGATTTGGTGCAAAAGAGTATTCAGCTGATATGGGAAGGTACTGTCCTACCAAGGGACACCACTGACTACAGAAGTGAGACATACAGACAGGTCTTTGTGCTAATGCAGAGTGCACACCTAGGAACATACACACGGAACAGGCGGTTTACCAGAGAACTTATCTTTATAGGGTTTCTTGCCCAGCTACTTGGTCTTAACCACAAGTCTGCACTCACAACACAGCTACGTTTGGCAGCTGGAGGCTCCTCGTTTTATAGAGAGCAGCCTCTTCTACCCAGTTACAGCTCTTGACCATCCTTCTTGCCCACTCAACCACTAAGGAAAGCAAAAACAGTGGATTATGTGGATTCTCACCCCTAGTCACATCCCATAACCTGAAGTGATAGTTCCTTGTTTCTAGGGGAAACAACCAAGGAGACATCTCTAACTACATGTTTTTCATTGCCACAGCACAAACATAAAACTGGTCAGCACTTGAAGGCGTACATCCCCAGTGTTTACACCATTCCAAAGTTTGCATCTTTTAAAAGTATACAGAGCTTAACGCTCAGTTTTCCCTCCGGGTAAAATGTGCACAGTTTTGATTTGTTTCTGTGTTTTTCATATATGGTAGTAAAATTTGTCTGAGATGAAGGCTTGACAAACCTATGCATTCTGTTAATATATAATTGTCCTAAGAGTTAGCATCTGTGGCCAGGGTGACTTTCTAGAGTTTTCTGTGAAATTCGCTGACATTTTTCAAACTGCTTTGGACGATTCCATCTCTGGCCTCTTTCTGTCAGTGAAGTATCCCCCTTGTTTTCACATAGGTGCAGTATACAGTAAGAGACACCAAGGCAGATGTTCCAGAAAGTCCAGTGAACTCACTTTCCTGACACTTCCTACCTATTTGAGTTAGCAATTTTCTGCTGTCCAGTTATCCCCTTAAAAGGTCTTTGTAACTCAGAATAGTGGAGTGTTTAAGCCTCTTTGTATGGCATCGAAAAATTACAACACTACATAAGCATGTATTACATGAGCTACGACACATACTAGATGTACGTATTGTACATATATGGATGTACTGCAATCTGTACTAAAGGTACATGTTGTCAGGTGGTCAAATGTCGTATTTTACCACAGACAGACTGCGATGATGTTGAAAATAAGCTGAGCTGCTAAGAAAGCTCTGGTTTAGGGGAGCTATGTCCCTTATGTTCTCTGTTTCTCATCATGATCATATTGGCATAGGATACAGGGGTTTAATTGGCCATTCAGATTGCACTCCAGCAATTTCTAATCAGCTTCTGGCAACGTGCAACGCGATGTAATACAGAACGTCTCCTGAGCAAAACAAAGCACCCTGTGAAATTTTGTCATGGTGAACTCTTATTTGTGACACCTGGTTGTCATCGTGGCCCCGCACAAAACACCCCAACACCACAAACGAACCAGAAAAGGGGCAAACTTGTTGAATGGGAAGGAAGTGGGTAAGAATTGGCAGCAGGCATATAGTGATCTGAATGAAACTGAATCCAACAAAAAATCCATATAAAGGTATGGCTTGCAAAAACTTCTTTTGTAAATCATGGCCTAAGTTTAAGAAGGAAGAGTACAGGAGGTGCACAACAGGCAAGCAGCAGCCAAGGGTGAGGCCCGAGGGTAGGGAAGCAGAGATTTGGGGGTGGGGACCTAAGTAGGGAGAAGGTATCACTTGCAGAACTCAGCAGGTTTACGGAGCTTTATCGTTTCTTGGAAAGGAAAGGTGACAAAAAGTATTAGATATTTCTGGAGATAGTGAACATTCAGTTCAGAAACTAGCTTTTCTACCAACATTGCCCCAGACAACTGAGTCTCCAACACAATCTGAACTGATGCAGTTATTCAGTGAATAACTGTTCAGTTTTGTAGCCTTACGTTATAGTAATTTGTAATATGAAAACCATTAGCTTGAACAGTGCATGAACAGCCTCTGTAGAAACAGAATACCCAGTAAATACACTATTCCACTGTGCTTCCCAAGAATGGGATTATTTCTTTTTAGCATTCAGTGCAAGAAAAGAAGCTTTTTAACCATCTAAATGAAACTATTTTCACCTCAAGGTAACAGTAATTTGCTTTTTGTGAATCCTGAAGAAGTACAAGAAAATCCTCTCTCTTCTGAAACAAATAAGAAGCCACTTGTTTAACTTGTCTCTTCTGCCCACGAGTAATCTGAAGATCTGAGAAACAACCACAGAGCAAAACTGGATCTCCACTGAATAGTTTCTGAGCCTGTTCTTTTTCATTTGGAAAAGTGCAGAGCTACCTATTGTGGAGAGGCTCTGAGAAAAAGAGAATCTATAAACCACAAAGGCACGCTGCATTTTTGCCTGGCATGAATCAGCTGAGACCCATCTCCTTCAGTGGATCTGTTCCAATTTATGCACAGCATAGGGAGCAGGGAGTCACGAGCAGTTGTAGTTCTCTGCAATTCTTTATCCTTTACTGTAACTCATTCTCCATGTTGCATGCTAACCAGAAAGATTTGAAGATACCATGTGTTTCTAAGTAACCTGCATTACTTAGGATAGGGATAGAATTCATTAACATTTCCTCCTTTTCCCATTAGCAGCTTCGTTTTGCACAGAATGAATGTAAAACTGGATATAAAAGACATTACAAGCAATATTTCATGTGTCCTTTTAGCTGCTTTGAGAAACACAGCTGCTTTACAGTCTCTTAGGACCACTGCATTTATGCTCCCAGCACTCATCTGACAAATAGATAGTTAATAGATACTTTCAAAGATTCTCTTGATACTTCAGGAATCTACAATAGGAAAATATAATTGATGCTCACACTAACTGGTAAAAGATTAAATAATTGTGTAATTGTTTCAAAATTCATGTATTTAATATTTTTTACATTGACAAAGACTTGAAATAATAGGGCTACTTTACCTTATGTTTCATTCATGAGGTTATGATACACACATATTTACTTTTTAGAGAATGCAAGAATTACTGGGACAGAACTGTTCCCCAGACACACTACATTTTCTCATCTATTGGTCTACAGTAAACACTCATATAGTCAGGGAGGGGGGAGTTTGCTGCCTTTTTTTTTTTTTNCTCGGCTCTGTTCTGCATCTCTCCGCCTGCCCTAACCCTCTGCCTCTGCGCGGCTTTGACCGTGCCCTTCAGTCGAAATTGCTACACTACTGCAATCTCTGGGCCTGATCCAACAACCCATGAAATCAAAGAAGATTTTTCCATCACTTTCAGTGAACTGGGCAAAAGGTGAAAAAATGCAGTATTTTGGAAAATAACTAAACGACAAACCCCTGTTTTCTGAAAACTGCCCGTATCTGCTCTCCTCATGATTAGCTTGATACATACTGTCAGGTTGTGTCAGACAGGATTCATATCACACAGTTTCCTCTGTGCACAACAATATGATTCTTTGCAGGTCTGTTCAGCTGTGAATCTGTAGCTGTCTGCCGCATCAAATTACGTGCAACTTTAGCATCAGTATACTGTATTACACAGGGCAAGACATTTCGGTGCTCAGGGCATGAGAGCAGTTTTGTTCCCACTCCTACGGCACACGAAGAAGTAATCTTTTCTCTGTGAGGCGAAGGGCCAGCTACTTTTTATACACTTATTTCTGTCAGCTGTACCTCAGAAATGTCCCCACGCTGGAAGCTGCTCTCCTCAACTTTCTGATTGTGAGGACGCGCCACGGGTAGTCACCACCATAATGACTGCGAAATTGGAGGTTTGCTTAGAAATGGCCCCCCTTTGACTTTACAGACCATTCCAGCATAGAAAAAGGTGTTCACGCCTTAAACCTGACTGAGGATATGGTTGCTTAAATAAAAGGGAATGGCTATATGACAACATTTGTCAGACACAGCAGAGTAGGAAAGTATGAAGCAAGAGGAAACATGCAGGAATTTCTTACTTGCGAGTACCAGGTCACATCTGTGCATGCCGTCAGTGTGCTATAGGCAAGTATCAGGGAGGAGGTGACGGATTCGGGTAGCTGACATTAAAGCTAGAACAGCTCGGACTGAAATAAAACCTGTGTTGTTATAGGCAATGGCAGTTATCCAAGGACTGTGATATATTCTCTGTCACTTGCCATTTTAAAAGGCAGTTTAGATAGTCCATGTGTTCATCCAAACAAAAGAGTGAATCCCGGGCATTCCTATAGCCGGTGTGAAATGAGGAGTCCGGCTCCCTTCACCATCGAAGCATCCGGGAGTGCACACAGCGAAGTGCAGTGCATCGGGTACATTAATTACTCATGATGCCAATCAAGCAGAGGCGACATTTATCAGGACACAGCTCAATAAATACCAGTCCTCATGGACTGTCACAGCATGTTATGCTACTAAAAACTGAGGTACAGACAAAGTCCTTTCAGTGGCCGTTGGTGAATCGGCTCAGCTGTGGACTGAAGTTGTCTTCCTCCCAGTTCGGCACGGGCAAAGGGAATAGCGTGTAAGGGAATAGCACATGTGTAAGGGAATTGCACTTGAGCTGCGAAAGACAATAGCGAGACTGTTCTGCACCTGCAGATATGACGGATTTTATCCACATAGAGCTGTACTGGTGCTCTGGGAAGCAGAGAACACGTAGACCAACATCTAGAGAAGGTTCCTGTGTCCCCAGAGCAAGTGTGCTTTTTTTTTGTTGGTGACTCCCAAGTGTCACAGTAAATCTTTTGGGATGTTCTAGAGCCGTGGTTCTCAGACTGTGGCGTATTAACAATTACAAATCAAGCAGTGGGGTTTGGGGCCGCTGTGTGCACTTACACTGGGGGATCTTACAAGAGCAAAATTTGCATTTACAGTATTTTTTGGCCCCTTTGTAAATCTGTTGTGAGCTGTGGGGGTTTTACATCATCAGACCAGGAAGTATTGTAACTACTTTCGGTTCATTTTTTGTTGGTTATTTGGTTTTGATGCTTCTGTCATTAAAGATACCTAGCTAGATCACAACAATCATTGAGCTGTTTTAAAATCACGAGCGAGGAACGCATTGGTAATGCTAGACGTGATGCTGCACTTAGGGAAGTTAGTACACAGCCACAGAGTTACTTGGGAACTCCCATCTATCTCCGTGAAGGTCTAAGACGCTGAAATGGAGGTAGAAGGCACTTAAAGCACCACTATACCTCCACAGATCTGGGCCTTAATTTATAACTACATCACACAGTAAAATAGGATTAGCCTCCTTATGAGCTTCCTTTAGTCTCTTACTGCTCTACGGTACAGTGCCCTGCGGGAACAGATACAAAAAAAAGCTACTCATGGGGTCTCCAAGTTCTCGGTGGCTGTGGTGACTGCCAGGTTGCCCTGGCTGGGTACTGCTGGGTTTTAAATGTAGCTTTTCTTCATTTGCTCAGCCAGATTGCTGCCTGCCATTAATAGAAATGCCATTGGCATTGCGAGGCAAGTTTGTCATCAAGTTAATAAGCATTATCTGTCACCATTATATTTTTAGTTTAGAGATATGACAACTGAGGGAAATGACATTGCAAGGACTGAAATATTTGTCTTCAGTGCTCCTTAAGCCAGTAATATATTATCTTGAAGTGCTGAGGAGCCACATGAATATCAAAGCTCGAGCTACTATGTACTCAATATTGAATTACTGCCAATCTGGAAAAGATTAATTATTTGAATTTAGAGAGGGACAGCTTTGCTGAACCTATCTGAGTACATTACGTATAACCTTTTTCAGCTGTCATAGGAGAGCCCAGACGGACCTTTCTCAGTCTGTTTGGATTCTAAATGAGATTTCTGAGATTAAAGGCCAGTGCCAAGGAAAAGAATTCTGTAGTAAACACCCGTAAGATTGACAGGGCTACGTGGCATCATCTCTGAAACATCTACCATTCTTACAAATCATATTAACAGAGGCCCTCTTTAAGCAAAGAAGTTAAGCATTGGGAGTTAAGTATGATAAGACAGTGGTGATCCTTACCTGTGTCCTAAATCCTGGTTATGATAGGATATGTATAGCCTGATAGACCAAACCAGCCCTTCAGATGGCAAAAATCATGCCTCTCTAATCTAGTAACAGTCCTTAGAAAAATGAATAAATACTTTCTGATGACTTTGTGCGTACAATTACTGAAATTATTAGAAGTCCCAGTAAAGATACTGCAAGATGCTTTAAAGGAAAGTAATCATGCACCAGAAGCTATATTGTGCTGCAGCTAAAAAACTACTTTTAATCTATGCACATGGACATGCTGTGCATGGGAAAGGCTCTGTGTGGGAGGAGTACGGAGGAAGGAAAAAGCAAAAAAACGAGGGACCACGTGCAAAAAAGGACTGTTTCCATTTTTTCCATGTAAGCATGCAACTAATTCACCTCAGAGGCTGAGTGCTTGCAAAACAGTCTCTAAATCTTTTGCAGAACATCTGTGCTAGAGATGGGCGGACACAGCCGTTCTGAATTGGTTCTGCATTTACTAATTTATTACCACCTGCAACAAGTTTATCACATATTACTTTCCCCAGAAGGTAAATTATAAGGGCAAAACACATAGGACGTGGCAACTGTATGTGAAGAAGTGTCATTATATTTTATTGTATTGCTGGCAAAGCTTCTGGTGAATTCAACTCCTGTTTATTCAGGTTATGTGTTGTACATGGGTTTGGATGATAGATAGATCCTCCCACAGGGTCCTACAGAAAACACAAACAAACAAAATACTCCACTGAATATGGAACTGAATTTTACAGGGATTAAATGAATAAAAGGACTCAAGATGCAATTTCCCATCTTCTGACTGAACACTACAGAATGAACTCATCAAATCTCTATTTCCCCCGGTGCCTGACTGTCTTTATCCCATGTATTGTAGATAAGTACTGCAAAACAGGATAAATGAAGGTACAAAGAGTTATAGGCCATGAGTTTACATCTTTAATATGCGTAAATATGATATATGCGATAATTATAGTTATATATAGTTTATCACATAAATATGATTATACACGATAGTAATTGGAAAAGCACAGAAGTCTCTGTAGCCCTTCAAATTAGACTATTAATTACAGTTATAGTTTTTATGTATTTATTCCAGCAGTTATGCTGAAAAGCCGCACTGCTCCAAAAGACACCGCCCTGTCCATCATTCCCTGGTACCCAAAGTAAAAGCATTTCCTCAAGAAGCAGGCAGATTTCATGAAATAATATTTATTGCCATATTTTCTTCTCACTGCTTTCTGTTTGACACATTTTTACCTTTCGTATTTGCTTCTATTCTATATCTGTGTGACTATTATGTTCTGTATTTTAAGACTGGAGTTAGCTTTATGCCTCAGAGAAGTTTTCTCATACAGACAGAATATTAAAATATGAAATAGAGAACAGAGAAAATAGCAGTTTGATCAAAGAACATTCCTTTATTCAGCTCTCTCACTCTGAGCTATTTTCAGAAAGGAGCTCACAACATTTAGCTGATAACAAACAAAAGTTCGTAAAATAATAAGTTTAGTATTGACTTGAAGTAGGATGTTTTCAGAAACATTCACAAGTTTTTTTATAGTCATCACAGAAATAATAGTTATCTCCTGGGCAAGTTCCCATATAGTAAGTTATGTCCAGCAAGGATACTGACAGAAGTCCCACCGGGGGTCACTGGGAAAAAAGGATGTTTAGTTGACTTTTTTCTCCCAGGGATCTATTTTTAGCAGGGGCTTAATTTAAAATTTTATTGATTACTTTTTTTTTTTTTTAACCGGATACACCTCCTATAATAATTTTAACATTTCTTGTTTATATATTTTTATTTAAAGTATTTAGTCAGTTTCTGCTTCTGCTGATGGAAACAAGGAAACTCTCATTCATATTAATACAAACATGGTTATGTATTGATGTTAAACATATTCTCTTATGCTTGTCAAGGGTACATTATGAATCTCTGTTATGGATAAATTTAAACTGTTCATACAGCTACCAACTGACTTCAGTGATTGCTTACAGACTTGTTTAACAGAAACAGTCACACTGTGACTTTTGCCGAGGCCAAAACGCGCTTCTCGTCTCTGTGCTTTGGCAGTACTTACAACTGAAATTATGTATTGTATATTTTCATATTAAAGTGATTTTTTTTCACCAAAAGCCTACTGTAAAGACAGTTTTACTGAAATTTCATGCACGGCAAGGACATTTTAAGAACAGTAGCCAAAATATGTATCTGCCATCAACATTACAATATTTTTCAAGAAGTGTGAACCTAAAACTTATGACAATAGACAGATTAAATCTGATTTTGGTGACATGATGCCATTAAATGTAAATGAGGCATCTTTTTTTCAGGACAATTTCCAGTGATCAGAACGGTGTCTTCCCAGGCCAAAGAAGAAGAGAGCACAAAACGCAGCAGATGCGCACAGAGTGCCTTATAGTGAAGTATCTGGAAACTGCATCTGCAGGTGCTCTGGGAGAAGTAAATATTCTGACCAGTAAATATGTTGCGACCTTCCCTCTGTTCATAAAATGATGCCAATTACATTACATGATTTTCTGATTCATACATGAAGTTTGACATTTTGAAATCCCCAGTCAGACACGAGGTTTTTAGCATCATATTTGTTGGCGTATTTTTCTCTAGATCTTAATGGAATTTATTTCTTTGTTATCACCCTGGAAAACCCCTTTTAAAAATGTCTGCCTATCCCTTTACCAATGAGGTAAACTTTACAGCAGTCAGTACGCTCGATAAACTTCCACCAAAGTCAACACTTTCTATTTGCGCTTATAAGAAGTGAGACTTGGGGGTTCAGGAGGGGATTTTTTTAGGCGTTTGGAATACTGTTAGCAACTTATAAACCTTCTGGGGTTTTATGTCAAGCAGATCTTGCTCTGTTTTTAAATTTCTTTGTTGCCTTTGTTGCTGTGGAAAAAAACAGTTAAAAAACTCAGAGGAAACATTTAACTGTAAAGGAGGGAAACAGCTGAAACAAAGTAAAGACAAAGCACAAGCGGATAATGCAGGGAAAATGCTTCTCTAGTTTCCACGCTATAATCTTTTACTTGGGAAAATGAAAGACAAAACAAAAATAAACAGAAAAAAGATGTTTTAGTTGCTATCCCTTGAACTTACTCTATTACAAATAAATCCTAACCATCTGAACCATGGGAAGGACCTTAGAATTTGCAGTTTGAACTCTTGAGCATTCATAAACTGCTCAGATCCACTGAAAAACAGTGCACATTCAAACTCACTTCATATAATCCATTTCTTCTTTTCGAAAGGCAGGTGGTGACTATCATCATAATGTTCTGATCCAAGGTTCTGATTAAAAGTTTACTAAACCTAAGAGAAAGTATTTAAGAGCTCAGCTCGTGCCCTGTAGTTCTTGGCTTGGGTGAGAATAGCAAACCTGCTCTTGGAGCTTAGGGCACACCAAGTAATGTGTTACAGATGACGATCCCTTGGCCCACTTAAAAAAAAAGAATCAGTCAAATTTTGTGGATTATTATCACATGCAATGGCACTTCAAATTTGAGCAATAAACTATCAAAGAACTGGAGCATTTAATATCTGATTCAAATAACTTTACAGATATTTCTTCTTATAGTCTAAAATTTGTCCCTGATCATACGACTGTATACTTACTTTAAGATCCTTTTTTATTTTTCCCAAATGTGATTTTAATAATGACTCTTGCCATTTAATCTCAATATCCTACAAAAACAATGATAGTAAATACTAGTTGTTACACAAGGTGTACTTTTTCCTCTTTTGTTAGTATAAGGCAGAGACGCTGAGGACATCAACAGGGAAACGTGTCTTGACATCAACAGTGAGACCACATCTTTTTCTTGTACAAATATTTCACACTTAATTTAATGATTTACAACATGGAAGAAAACACACTGACATTTGAAATAATTCTAAAATTTCACTATTGTTTTAATGATATCACAAAGCTCCTTCAGAAATATTTCCTTGAGATACAGTTCTACTGAGAAGTACTATTCTGTATGCCACCAAACAATGCAGGCGAATTTTTTTGCCATGCAGGACTGAATATTTATCCTGTGTGACCATGTGGGAGTCTTATAAAAGAGGAACTCTACAGTGTGTTAGGGCATATTGAAATTATGAATGATATGAAGAGGAATTATTAAAATCAGTTTCCTGGTTTCTTAGGGCATAAGGTATTTGAATGTACTTGAATGTTTCTCAAAATGTTGCAGATGATACTGAATCTGAACCCAGTGTGGCTACTTCTAATAATACGCGCAAGCTATGAGTAAAGCAATGTAAATTCTATTCAGTTAGTTCATTTGTTTTTTAAACTGAATGCTTTATTATCAATCTTTTTCATTAAAAAGTACATCCTTACCATACAAAGCATTAATTAAATCATAACGTATTTCAAAAGGTTCCCAGACTTCATGAACTGTTAATTAAATACTGCTCAGGCTTTGGTTACATATCCTTTTAAGAGTTCCCATTCCGCTGAGTTTAGAGATCACAGCAGGTCACCCTGTTCAACCGCGGTCTCTCATGCAACACTGAATAATGTTGCTATTTTCAGAGAATTCTCCCATTCCTCTGTGAGCTTATTGGAGATGAAGCTGGCTTGTAAAATGATCATGTGTTAGAGATACAAAAGAAAGGCCAAACGTATCCTGGGCTGCATCAAAAGAAGTGTGGCCAGCAGGCCAAAGGAGGTGATTCTGCCCCTCTACTCCACTCTGGTGAGACCCCACCTGGAGTACTGCATCCAGCTCTGGAGTCCCCAACATAAGAAGGACATGGACCTGCTGGAGCACGTCCGGAGGAGAGC
>VUYV01000026.1:335379-423702 GCA_008711295.1 Anarhynchus alexandrinus
TTTTCACTTTAAGGGTGGTAAGGCACTGAAACAGGTTGCCCAGAGAGGTTGTTGAGGCCCCATCCCTGGAGGCCAGGCTGGACGTGACCTTGGGCAACCTGGTCTAGTGGGTGGCGTCCCTGCCTATGGCAGGGGGGTTGGAACTCGATGATCTTCAAGGTCTTTTCCAACCTAAACCATTCTATGATTCTATGATGTTTAAGTGCATTACTTTTAGACAGATAACCAAAATAATTTTACAAAGCAAATTCTATTTAAAAAATAATAAATGACACAAGAGCATTAGAGCATCAGTACAGTGGTGGTAAACTTGTGCCTGTAATACCATGAAGAGTAAATCTTACCTATTTCTAATAACAGGCAGGTATTCTTTTTAACTCATTTATTTTAACATGTTTTCGTCTGTCCCTAGGCTTTCAGGCGAGTAGCCAAGTGAGTCAAAGGCCAGCCTTGCATTTATCGGTTATAATTCAGGGCTTGTTTTCACGCAAAAAAAGATTCATCTGAAGCTGCTAAAGGGTGAATTTGAAGTCAGTTAGTTATGTGTCATGGTTTAACCCCAGCCAGCAACTAGAAACATGCAGCTGCTCGCTCACTCCCACTTCTCCCTCTGGAAGGGTAGGGAGAAGAGAGGGAAAAGGAGGGAAAAGGGAAAAAAAAAATGCACAGAAACTCATGGGTTGAGATAAAGACAGTTTAATAGAATAATGATGGAAAAGGAAAATAACAATAATAATAATAATAATAATAATGGTAGAAGAATATACAAGACACAAGTTACTCTCACCACTCAGTGCGTTTGTTGCCTAGCTTGACCTGAGCAGTGATTATGGATTCCTGCCCCCCGACCAACCCCCATTTATATACCGAGCATGACATCTATGGTATAGAATATTCCACTGGCCATTCCTTGGTTCTGCCTATGCTCCTTCTCATCTGCTATGGTAAGCTGAAAAAAGTCCTTGAATGGTATAAACATCGCCTAGCAACAAATAAAACAATATGCATCTGAATCTGAAATACAGCAATCACTAGAATGAAAATTAACTCTATCCCATCTGAAACCAGGACCTTGTGTTACCTTATATCCCCATGTGTGAATACTTTAATTCAGAATTAATGATTTTAAACTGAGTAGTAAGGGATTGATGTGGTTTACTTATTCATGTTTAAAAGACTACTCAGATTTTACCTTCCCAAATGCTCCTGTGTAACCATTTTTAAATGTTAGAAAGAGAGCTCAGGATTTGGTCTTGGACTACATAGGGGCTGTACTAGCGTTGGCACAGGACTCAAAATCCCCGTATATGGGGAGGTGGGAATGGTTTTAAATTGTGCATGCATTTTGAACAACTTTGCAGGATCCATGTGATTTCCACTATTTTTTATAACAGTTTGCACACCCAAATTTTATTTCATCCTATTTATTGTACACTGCCATCAGCTTTCACTGAAGTTAACCCAGCCTCCAAGTCAACAAGGGCATTCATACTTATCTACTTATCTATGTTTATTTACAACATTTCTGAGATGCATCTCAAGGGAGCCTTCCAGGAGTTACAGATCTGGGTCATATGATCCCATAGATAGGAAAACCACAAACAAGCCCAAACCAGAACTGGCAGTCTCATGGTTCCTGCTTGCACAGGATGAATCCTGATCTTCTGTGTGTGAAGGAGATGCTCAGGTTTTTCATAGGCAATGTGTGGAACCACTGTATGTTCCTCTGGGATACAACTGTTTTGTATAATCTTTAGCTATGCTGAGCGAGATTACATCTGCGCTTGTGAGAAGTCCCTTATGCCAAGGACAGTGGGGGAAATGCTGTACACAAAAGTCTCCCCTGGGAAGCTGTGAAGGTCACAGCACGTGTGCTATTTCTGACACAAATCAAAGACAGGTCATAAAAACTTAAGTTGATACAACTTTCACCTTCCCACTGATACATCTTGTCATTATCGTCATCTTGCCACACTATTTTCACCACAAAGTAATACAATTTGCTTCCTTTTTACCTCTTTGCATGCAGTCTGTTGTTAAAAATACTTGTACTATTATGTCCATTATTTTTCTTAATCTTTTGTATGTGTTTGCCTCATAGCAGGAATTAACTTTCTAGGTTTATTTAAACTATTAATTGGCAAGGTGGAAAGGAACGTAGTCAAAGCAAAATATAGCTGTTTGTGATAGCATGGGAGCCCTTTTGTGTCAGCAGCCTACCTCTGCATTTTCTATATGGATAAAAATTTATTTTTTAGGAGGAAAGATATATTCCTGCTGTCTGTCAGTCAGGTACAGTACACAAAAACTGTGCTCCTCAGAGGCAGCAAAAATTCCCCTCTATTTTGAAATCTCAGAACCATCTTCATTCCTCTTCAGTCAGAGCAGTCTATGTTCAGAGTATTTGGTCTACTTCAGGACCATTAATCCCAGACTCTCTGTTAGAATACAAAGGAGGAAAGAGGATGATTTCCTGCCAGCAAATTTATGTGAGTGCCCATTGCTAACCACTATATCAATTGTATACCAGAGAAATGATGATTAATGTTACTATTTTTCACCCTATCCAAATATTATTTAGCCTGAATAGTCCATACCTTTCTCCTAGAAGTTAGGAAAGAAAAGAAGCGCTAAGTTTTTCTGCATTTTTCCGCAAGTAGCAACAGTTGCTCTTCAAACAACATTTCATAACTCTTTTTTTTGGACAGAAGCTAAACATTGTTGTCTTTTTAGGACAAGATTGATTTCCTGTAAAGGTGCCTAGATGCTAGTGCAAAGGACACCAAACAGGATCTAATGGAAAGGGACCAAATGAGGGGAGGGCAGGGACACTTATAGGAGCAAAACATCAAAACATCATCCCAGGCCTTCCTTTAATTTGGTGGCAGATTTTTAATACATTTTTCTCAGAAGCCGCACGAGGGCTTCCAGCAATTAATTTATTCACTGTAAAACACAGAAACTGTCAATAAATGCAAAATAAGCTCAGAGTGTAACTGGTATTTAGGCCAATGTTGTCAATGAAAGAATACATGGCTGTGAAGTCCCTTGTGCGTTTCTGTTAAAACCAGGAATGGCGTTATCTACGTTCCTCGGAAAGAACGCTTTTTTTTTTTTTTAATCTGGGAGTCTCACATTTACTGGTCTACATCACATTGCTGCCTCTTCCTGTTCTGTTAAACCACACCCAGTCAATTCATTCCTTTTCAGCTTCTGTAACATTCTTGGGCTTTTGAGTATTAAGGGAAAAGCATCTTTTTACTCTCCCATAGTAGCCAGGCTGACCGTGCTGAAACACTCCTCTCCTTTTCTCCCAGTAAAGAATGTGTGACAGGGACCATGGTTGCTCTGCTTTGAAACGACAGGCAAGGAATGGTGTGTTTCATGATGCTAAAATACACTTTTTTCCCCCTTTTCAGTTTTTAATAGGAATGGGATCATGACAGGAGTTTAGTGATGAAATAAGGGGCAGCTACAAACCTCCTGCCGCTGTCTTTATAGAAATCAGCATAAGCAAAACAGAGGGTAAATCAGATTATTTCTTATGTGGAGATGTCATCTATTCATTTCTAAGAGATATGGTGCACACGTTCCCCCCGTGCGCTTCAGAGCTGACCTAGGGAGGCTGCCTCCAAGGAGAGGGCAGCTACGGTCAGTTAGCCGGGTGCCAACTGGTAAAATTGGCTTTTAAAAAGTAATTGACTATGACGTTAGACAGCAACTAACCTCTTCAAGTTTCCGGATGTCAAATAGGCAAGCAGGGGGGTTATTTTGCAAGAGGGAGCTCACTGTATCATTCAGCTAAGCCAAAGTAACTCCAATGAGACAATAAAATCACAGAGCAGATGCATTTTCTGTATTAAGCTGCAAGACAATCAAGAGTTTAGTTGCGAAAGTTGCTCCCACATAATTCTTCCACAGCACCCACTTTTCCATGATGGCTGTGGGATACAAGTTAAATACAAGGGGAAAAGCAGCTTTTATTTTAAAATGAGAGAAACTCAGCCCCTGCACTTTAATCGTTACGTAGCTCTGACATTCCCCTACTGCACTGTGGAGGTTAGAAAGCAGCTCCCCAAGACACACATTTAAAGAGCCCTGCAGTGGTTTGTGTTTATTTTTGTGGAAGTTGCAAGGCAAATAAGCATGGTACTATAGGAAGGGTCCTCAGGGAGCCCCATCGGTGGGAAAATTTTATCCAGTGATAGCTTGGTTACCATGAATGTAGAGGGAGAAATTCAGTTCACCTCAGTAAGAAGAATTAGCTGCTAGAGAAAGCCATTCCTTTAAGCAATCTGGATGGACTTCTTCTTTTCTCTGTTTCAGAGTCCTCAAATCTTACATGAGTACCCAGAGAGGCATGTATGCTTCTGATTAATGTGTGAGCTTGAGCTGTCCTGGTTTGCTGGGCCGAAATATCATCAACCCGAACATTGTGCTTTAATCCTCCAGCCTGAACAGCCTTGAAACCAATTTGAAATGCACTGAAATGACTTTGTAATCTCTGGGAGCATAACTTTAAAAGCATGCTAAGAGCTGGCAAAGATGCAAACATGCTGACTCTGTAGAGAACATTAATAGCACATCTCAAGCACAATTGCATCTGTGTCTCCTAAGTTTGCTTTTCACAGTTAAAGGTCATTAACTGAAATTAGGCCAAAAGAAGAGCGCTTGCAAACAGTAAAACATAGGAGTTATCATATAAATTCTTCTTAAAATCAAGTCAGGTGTTTCAAGTGCTTTGAAGTCCTAATTAATGCCTGATACAAATGCACCATGTTTCCTTTTCTACGCTGAAACATGTTTTGCTTCGTTGCTGTGACCAAATAAAAGAAAATTAATGGTGTATCATCAGGAAGATGATTTTAAACCAAAATGAATGTTCTCTTGGGTTTATTTTGCTTAATGCTGCTTTTAAGCAACACACTGGCTTTCCTCAAGAAGTTCTGGGCAGGAAAAAAATATGCATTGTGGGTGCAGATTGTATATTTTCCCCAGAAGTGTTTTAGCTGCAGTTTGTCAGCTGAATACCACACAGCCCCGTTGCATCACCAGTTGCACCTTCCACGGGTGAAGCAGTCTGCCTTCCCTGCAAAGGGGCACTTCCATAGACAGTGTAAGCTCGAGGACCTGGTTGCTGGTGACTCCAAAGCCAAAGAAACAATAAGGAGTCTGACACTGATCCCCCACTGCTATTCAATATACCATATTCTGGCAACGTCAGAAGGTGGCACAGGACTGGCTGAAGTGGAGAGCAAAATCAACTTCCAAAAGTGAAAATGGCATAGAGTATTTTCATTCTAAATGATCTAGTGATGGGCTGTTGTTTTGGTTTGTTTATTTTTTTTTTTTAAATTCCATGTAAATGAAATTTTCAGGGACACTGCACTTTAAATATTATTACAAATAACCAACTTCACAACCTCTGCAGAGATTCCCAAAATTCTTCCTTGATTTCATAATTAAGCTGAACTAACATCACTAGGATTGAATCCTTACCACAGGTGTGGTTGAAAGTGTCCTTAAAAGACTGTATCAGTAATTGCATGTCTCGATAGATTTAAAAAACCCCAGCACTTAAGCACAAGAGTATCTTACATACAATGTCTCATTTATTATGGCATGTTCCTTCTCATATAAAGTCATTCATCTGCTTAAGTGTTTCATGAGTAGGATTTGAATGCTCATGACAATGCTGCAATGAATTTTGCCCGTTACAATAATTGAATTATTTGCATCTAATCAAAGTATTAATTGATTTTTTTCATTTTATTATAAGTATTAATTAAAATAACATTGATGTTGTGTTAACATATGTTATTGACTGCTGGTAGTTGACACGACAGGTGGGTATGCCATTTTATGTCGCTCGTCTATATTAATAGCTTAGAAAGTCATCATTCATGTTGGAAAATGCACAGACTTAAAAAACAATTGCTATTTCAACCCTAGAGGAGATTCCATGAATACCCTACATTTAGGAGTCAGCTAATAAAATCAGTGCATCAGTTAATGGCTATAAATAACTAAGAATGGAAGGTCATGAATTAGGGTTGATCTGGATTCACTCTGTCACATACAATGATCTTACGACAGTGTGAAACTGCTGACAGTGCATAATCAAGCTCTTAGCTTGCAAATCAAACTATTGATATTGTGAATGTGACTACGAGTGTCTCTGAAATAAAGACATAAAAATAAACAAGAACAATGTTATGAAGCATCCAAATCGCTGCCTTTCATACAGTTCAGCAGAGATTTTTAGCTTTCTTTTTCTTCCCTTTTTCATGTGTTTACCAAACTGTTACAAAACATATGCACTATTTTTGAGGAAAAATAACACAAGCCAAGCAGAAGGATCTATTCATGATCAGAATGCAATGGCCTTCATTATATTCCAGTTTGCTTATAAGTGACTGATCGAGAGTTAGCAGATGGTGTTTTCTTTCACCCTTCGCCTTCCTCTTATTTAATTACTGCAACTTAGTTTACGTGCTGGCTCTGTAACGCCTAATAAGCACGTATATTTGTAAGATCGTCACTTCTACGATCTCCAAATTCAGCAATGCCTAATCCACCCTCACTCAAGTATCTTAGACCAGGTATTTAAGCTGTATGCCTAAGACCAGCCCGACCTCTGATACTTCATGTTGCTTGTGGATGTGTTTCCACCAAACGAACAACCTAGCGTCCAACTGGGAAACTGGAGCACCTGGGGAAATTCTGTCTGGGAAGTAATGTATTATGCCTGTGTCCTTCTTAGCAGCAACAGCTGCTGTTAGTGGTGGCGCAGGGGGACTCTGCAGGCTGTCTCACTAGGCTGTGAGGGGTCTCCTCGGTCTGGGAGGGCAGTTTTCTAAGGGCTGATATATGGCCGGACAGGAAGAAAGCTTGCAGATACGATGCTCTGGAGCTGTACAGAGACAACAGTGCCTCCGTTTGACATGGCAATTAAAGCACACACTGTTATTCGCAAATCGCAACAATCCCATTGATGTTCACATAACAATCCTTTCTTCACCCTCAGTCTCTAATTTTACCCCAACTTCATACATTCAAAACAGACCCGGACAAGATTTATGGTGCGCCCTGACTCTCATCTGATGACGCTTCTTTCCCTCCAAAGTCAGTTCTGTTTCAAAACCAAATATTTCTCACAGCTAGTTTCTCACCAGCAACCCTTTCGACCAGGAATTCAAGGTCTGGTCTCGGTGGATTTACATCAAGTCACGACCCCTGAAAGCCCTCCATGGTCCAGAGCCTGACGGAGCACAGCTCAAGGGGCATCCCAGAGTGGAGGGCCCCCTTTAGCAGAGAACCGCAACACAACGATTCACTCATGGTTGAGAACATTGAGACTGGAAGACATGAAGGATGTGGGACAAATAGTGTCCCCTTCCATCTGCCTTTTCCTCGTTAAAAACTCAGGAAAGGAGGATTCCTCAGGCAGGAACGTCTATGGCTCCTAGGGTCTGTGTGGGCTAGAGACAGAGTCACACCTCCCTTCTCCCCAGTCTGCTGCCTCCAGTGCAATCTGGCAGCTCTGGGTGTGCAGCAGTTAGATGAAGAGGTTTTGTCTCCCCACATTGCTTTAGCTTTACCATTCTCTTCTTTTAACAGAAATTCTGTAGGATCAGAAATTCAAATACAATTTCATTTTAAAGCAATCAGCAAACATGATACTGACATAACTGTTTTTTCCCATTACTAGGGAGAATTCAGAATTAACAGCCTCACAGCCCTTAAATTCTGAAGAAAAGACATTATTTGCTGGGTGATCTACTAGAGGACATCAGACACAACTAAACTGCATGCCTTTGTATTGAATCAAAATCAAGAGATTGTTTTATTTTCTTCTTACATCTGTTTTAGCACTGATCTAAGCAGCCCAAGTGAATTTAGTAATATAGAAACTGTGGAAAGATTTAATTGGCTGAAACTAATACAAAAATTTGTTTCTAAGTGGCGTGCATCATTTATGTCCACTACGAATGTCCAGCAGATAAATTCTGCTTATTTCCATTTAAGATGCAGATTCCTGTAATTAGCCCAGTTCCTTCAGCAGCAATGTTTTAATCTGTTCCGGGACATCTGAAATTCTGGAATATCTGGAAATATATTCTTCTGACTTACAACTTAGAAGGCTGATCATGACATCGGTTTATTTTTCTCTTAAGGGAGCTTTAGGCATCTGATGATTACCAGACAGAAAGACCAGGCTTTTTTTTTTTTTTTTTCTTTCTCCTGACTTCACACTACTTCTGAGATAAAGAACTATAAAGATAGTGCTTTAGAAATGGCTAATACAAGACCTAGCTCCCATCCCTGTGAAATCCCCAGATGCTCCATTAAGCTGGATTTCTGGATTGTTTCCACCCCAACAGGAGTATCATGGCCCCAAATAGTATCCATGATCTGGGTCATGGTGGTTAAAGACGGAGTTTCAGGCTTCTTGCCGGGTTTATTCATGACCCAGTCACTACAAGCCCTTCGGATAAGCACTTCACAGAGTGGGTGTGAGGTTAGCTCCGAGGACAGCATTACACTGCATTAATCCACTGACTTTAATACCTTTACTCCTACTATCTTACAGCAATGTAGCTGAGAGTGAATCAGGCTGAAGATTTTGCGTATAGGTGATTCCATTATTTTTATGAGGCCCTGCAGGCTCTAATTCTTTGCACCATGTGGGAGCCTTCCATGAATACAGAGTGCCATCTGTGCTTGGGTCTCATTCCTTAAAGAAACATTTAGCTTTCTATTCATCCTTTCTGCATTCCTGGGGCTGAGCAGTGTGTGAGTGCGTTTACCCCTTCCTCCCTTGTGTCACCAGAGTTTATTGATCAGCCTCAGGACTAAAAACACAGCAGAGAGCCCTGCTGTTTCCAGTAGCTGTTGCCTATCTTTTGAAGCAGAGATGAATGTTTGAGCCATAATGTATTCTTTCGACACGAGAGCATTAACCTATTGTGAAAAATAAATGCAAGAGATTCTCAAACTGGGAGGAGAAAAGGCGCTGGAGCATCAGAAAGCACACCGAGCCTTTTGCTTCAGCTCTTGCAGCCTGAGCCTCTTGTATCTCTGACTAATTCTCTCCCTGTTCACCACAGGAATACTAATTGCCAGATGAAGCTCTTTGTTCAGCTAATGCTCTAATTGTTGCTTAGAAGAGGAATTGTCTCTTGCAATCATTTACTCCCAAGAAAAGTCGAAACCTTATTTCTGTGGTTGAGTCCAGAGAGCGGACAGTCATAAAGTTACTGAAATTACCAGACCGGAGTCACTGGGTCAAAAAAACGCCCGATTCTTTCTGAAATGGGTTGTTCAAATCCAGAGACATAACATTTTGCCTTACCTCGCAGGTGAGCTGCGACAACATTACGTGCCTCGCATCAGTCTACTGTGACACAAAAGCCACAAGACATCTGGAGTTTCAGTATGAATGAGAATACAGAAGTTCAGATATGCATCACGGTCACCTTTGACTTACCAGCACTACACCACGGGAGCCTGTAAAAGCTACCTGAAAACAAGAAACGTTACAACAGAAAAGCACAATCTTAGTGTGGGTAAGCTTTTGAATGGAATAGGTCTTTTTGTTGCCTGTGTTTTGATTTCTATCCATCTAGCCTGTACTTGAATTCAAAAATTTAAAAGAGCTCTTTGAGGTGCACGGATGCATACCTATTCTGCAGCACACTAAGGACAAGAGCACCTATCTGGGCGTAGGGTCAGCTTCTTCAGCTTTTTCAATGATTACCACTTGTGACACTACCTGAACCCAAGAACACACATTAGCACAAGCACACACACAAATGTATGCCTGGAGTAAAAAAAAAAAGGAAAATTTATAGAAGGTGTCCTTGTTTCACATGTGAAAAAACACACCCATAAGTATGTATGAGAGAACAGAATAAAAGTAGAAGAGATATGTACCACTACAAACAGGTCAATAAACTGGTGCCAGATTGCAGATTATATGTAAGGATAAAACCAGCACAGGAGAAAGTCACATAAGTAATTAAGAATTCAGAGGGGTTTTTTTGCCTGGAGGCACTTCCTGGGCACCTTTCATACCTGACAGAGGCCTCCTCGGTGCATGCTCTGCTGACTGCGATCCTAGGCATGGGAGCTACCAGATGTCAGCCATTCATTAAGACTGAAGTGGTCTAATGAAAAGCAAGATTTGTGAAGATCGTTGGTAGTATAAAACAAAGCAAGACGAAAAGATGTATAAATATCCTGCTAATGTATCGGGTAGTGTGTTTTAGAGCTAATTACAGTATATAATAAAAACCCTACATATTTCTTTATAGAAATGTTTCTTCCTCTCTGACCTACCAAACCTTCAAGCATTAGACTGCTCTGATTTCCTTTTTCTTGACTTTTCAAAGCTTGGTAATACCTTTAAGTTTCTTTTATGTGGTGAGGTTTCTTACGACATTGTGTAACTCCTGTGGTCTCATCCCAGATTTGCTCAGGGTGTGACTAACTATTCTCAGCTTGTGGCTGCATCACCTTCACCTCTTAATAAACCAGTGTGAATGTTGACTTTTGCAGCCCCTCATTTCCAAACATAAACCTGCATATTCTCACTGGACTGTGGGAACGAAGGAGGCGGCTGAGGAAGAAGCCCTGTAAGGACAGCAATGATTATGCTTGTAAGTGCTTGCTGTCCCTGACCAAGAATGCTAGAGATTTCATTACTTTTAACACTAATTCTGCTCTGTATGAAGTATGAATTACTGATTAATGAATACCAATCTGTTCCAACTCCATCCTACACCCCATATGGCGTATAAAACACCCTCTTAAAAATAAAGTTATAAAAAGAGATCTACTAAATCATAGCCCAACCCATGACTAAAGTAGGGTTTTTATCTATAATCTCATGACTTATTACATTATTCAAAATAGGTGTAAAAGTGACTAACGAGGATTCAGATGCTTCTTTGGGAGACTGCCTCATTCCCCAAAAATGGCTTTACCAAATTTCGCCAGATATTCAGGGCAATTATTTCTTCCATTATAGCAGATGTTGGTACTGAGTGTAGCAAGAAGAATAATAGATAAGATACACAAAAGATGCTCTACACAAGCTAAAAATTCCCTGTGCTGAAAATATATTTTAACGAATAAAGAGAAAGGTGTTCTCTTAATAAATATCAGTGATGATGGGACCACATTAGAGGTACTTTTCTTTGGTAGTGCAGCTATGTCTCTGATAGCGTACAGAAAAATTCTTTTGCCTTTTAATGTCTTCTTTCTCAGCAATGCCCAGAGCAATGTTATTGACTGTCTATGGCATACGACAAAATAACAGCTGTTGGCAAGAACATTTCTACCTCAGCTATGCAAAACAAGGCAGGGAAACAAAGCAGCTGGGAGCTGTTTGAAGACCTAGAACAGGCTACTAGGCACATCTGGAATGAGCTATAGCTCTCCTGAGCCATGTCTAGATGGCACACAACCCCAAGGACACCAACCGCTCTAGGGTCCTCATTGTCCACCCTGGGAACCTTATGGCTGTGTGCTGCTGCTCACCTCTCTTCTGCTTTCCAGGTCCCTGCCAAAGAAGCCAGGGCATGGTGAGAGGCGGGTTGGCTGTTACAAACTTCTCCAGACCTCATGATGACATCCAGATGAATCATGAACCTGCGGTGTAGGAACTCAAAGTGCTCCTGGTTTTGCCAGTTCAGACACAGCCTTGATGTCTTGCATACATCATTATGCTTATGGGGGTGGGGTTTTAAAACACTCAACAAATCATTTTGGCACCAAATATAACAAAAAGCATGGGTTTCATGCAATAAGTCAAGCCCTACACAACACTTGTTTTCAGTGAATAAGAGCAAATGTAACTATTAGCAAAGACTAAATCAGTTTTGCATAAGATATATCTAAAGCGGATTAAATCAGCATGTAGACATGTACAGAGTATAAACCTTGTATGCATTCAATCTTGTTCATGACAAACTCCAGTTCAAAAAAAATGGAAAGTTAGTGGAAATTCATATCCAAAGACTACTGGATATTATAACCTGAATAAAAGGTTGAATTTTATTGGGTAGTATTCGCTTACGTATATACTAGGACTTACGTTGTGGTTCATGGGCTGGTTGTGTTTTTATTGCTTCTGACATTTTCAAAGAATACAGGGTCACCAAACTTAAGTGTTTCCCTGTCATCCACAAATAGCCCTTAAAATCATAGATTGTTTTCTCTCTTTTCAGGATTTATTTGATTTTAAAAAAGTATATATTTGGTTATAGAGATGATCTTTAGGGTCCCTTCCAACTGTAACCATTCTATAAGTCTATGATACGATTCTACATACACATATTCCATAAACGTTACTTTTTCTACAACATTTGAAAGACCTTCAGGTGATATATAGATCATGTACGACTTACCCTGGACAGGGGACATAAGGTACTTATCAAAATTCAGCCCTGTTATTGCCTCTCCTTTTATTTCTGTCCACTATAGCGAAAAGCTTTGTATGCCCTTCCAGCAAAGGAGGCAAGGCTGGCTAGCAGTCAGTGTGACAGAAGGAAAGCAGTGCAGCAGAAAATTGGATAACAGGATAAAAAACACAAGGACCACGGGAAGCCCATCAAAACTGCCTCCTCTTGTCAAAAACCAGACAAGTGACAAGTACAAATATAAAGTATTATCCACAATTCAGTATTTCTAATGATATCACAATTACAGTCCTGCTTCCTATAGGCAAGCACTTAACTTTTGAGGCTTGACCTTACAATAGCGAACCAAATGTGGTGTGACAAAACAAATCTGTGGAAGAATTGTTTGCAGTCAGACATCTGACTACGCAGTCCCAAACTAACTTTTATTTTCTGTTATTTCCCCTTAGAAAAAAGTGTTTCAGGAGTATTGCTCAGTCACTGATCTAAAAAAACATGTTGACTTAAGACCGTGTACATATTTAGTGATTCCAGATCGTGCATCAGAAAGAGGCAGGCAATTTAAATTGTCTGCCAACAGTTCAAGACTGTGGCTAATTCATTACTCACACATCTCTACTTGGAGTACTAATTTAAACTCATGTGTGTCATATTAATTGTAATCTTGTTTCAAAGTGACAAGATAAATATCTCAAGGTACATAATATATTATGGACATAGGTCAAAACAAATGAGTGTCTAAAACAGATTAACACTAAATACATGCAATATGTCATGTTTGTAAATTAAGAAAGGATAAATTACATTAACATTTAACAGATTGTTCATTATACTTCATCTATGCTTAGGCTTAAATACACTAACAGATACTTTTCCTGTATATAAGGTCCAGATACTTTTCCTGTATATAAGGTCTCCTTAAACAACTCATACAGAATATTTAGAATTGCACACTTAGGATACAGAAGCAGCAGTTCCCAGGTGCTATGAAGAACAGCACACAGTGCTACAGGATAAACAAACTTGGCACCCTGTTGTAGTTTCCTTGATTTATTCTTAGTAGTAGTAGGAACGTAAAAGAAAAATTCAAACATATTCCCTGCTTTTCTCTTTCCTTCCTGTTACAAAGTTAGTTAAACACGTTGGAGCCCAGTGGTTTAATTTAAAAGCAATCTCAGAGCTTTTCCTACCAAGGAAAGCTTTGAGCCGCTTCATCAGTTCAATCGCCTGAGCAATAGAGTGTCCTTCCTGCGCTGGCAGAGCTCTGTGTCCTGCTTCACCCACAGCCCGCGGCACGCGGGGGCAGTCAGCCCCCGGGACACGCACTGCTACGTGTCCCCCCTCAGTGCAACTCACGGGAGCGGCTTTGAGAGTGCGCCCAGGTGAAAACTAACAAAAGTGTATAGGAAACAAATACAACTGCTCCTGTGACCTGTCAAAGAGAGTTTATTCATATTTCTATCGTCACAAGCGGGTGTTGAAAAGAAAGGAACTACCTCTGTATTCACTAATATTCAGAAATTGGGCCTTTTTAAAAAATCTGAACATATGATATATGTATATCTGATATACGGATTCATCCTTTTTGCCACCTGCTTAAGAAATATATTTTACAACTTCAGCTGCTATCCAGTTTCCTGGTTTGATATTATCACTTAAATACTCTTTAAAATACATTTCCTTTTTCTAGGGACTATTCTCCCAAATGCGTTATTCGGTTACAATGTTAATTCCAAAGCAACCTGGATTAGGAGCTCAGCTTCTACAGAATTTATCAGACAAAAAGAGAAAGAAGAATACTTATTACATCACAGCAAATAAGTATTTCATATCATTCTAACTACATCTGCACTAAAATTTCTTGCTGTGTTAGTTGTATTTCTCACCAAAATCTATGCATAGACCAGCTCTTGCACACTTTCAGAAGCAAGTATAATCTCATTGTTTCAATGAATCTGTCCATATAGCTAAAAATAAGTACGTAGAAAACCTTAACAAATCTCATGTTTTAACGAATTTGCTGAAAACAATAATCATCTCAGGTTGAAATCACTTATCGTGCTGATTTTATCACATAAACTGTGGGGTTTTTCTCCTTGTCATGTAAGGATTCCATTGATAGAATGAATAATAATAAAAGGATTGACTTAATTCCAGATGACATTTTAATTCATTCAATTTTAGTCACTCTGATGATAAAGCTGTAACACTGCTTTCAGATAAAGAAAGTTTGATAACAATTGTGTACAGGATGGAGGCTTTTCCATCACTAACTCATATATCCATCTATTTCTATAGAAGACTGCTGTAGCCTCATACTCTTTAATTACTGCCATTTAAAGATGATAATTTAAATTCCATTGCTTTTGCCATGTAAATGTCATTCCTTATATAAATAAGGTCAGCCATTTAGATGTATTTGTTTTGATATGTATGTCATCTATATTTCATTTCACTGCATTTCATCTCTCTCTCAAGGCATCGTGATGCTTCTCACCCTGCTTTGCTACCCACCCTGACATTTGTCAGTAGGATAGCAGCGTTGTTAGCACAATTCATCAGTCACCGGTTGTTCTCATCTCTCGCTGTTTCCAAACCCCTTTTTTAAAAAAAAAAATCTGCCAATTTTCATGGAAATGTACAAATGCTAATCAGAACCAGCAACAACTTTAAATGCGGGATACTGAAAGGAAGGAACAGAAATAGGTGGGATAAATCAGACTTCATTGCTTACTAATGCAGATGCTGGTACATATGCATGAGCAAGTTTTCCTTACTTGCAGACCTCGCATTCTGCTCAATGGTAAAAAACAGAAGCAGAATTGAAGCCTTTGCTGCTGCTGCTCTATGCTAAATGTGGGCCACTGGTATTCAATGAAATGGGCAGTTACCTCTGCGCTAACAAGGCCAATGGAATAGTGTCTCATTCCGTATGTCTGAAACCCCCGGGTAACACGGCTGTGGGGATTATTCCGATTAGAAATACATTTGCTGCACGTTTTGAGTGCAAGTAGTCTTTTGTAGACATATTATTGTCTGGTTCATGTGGAATCTCCTCTGGCTCCCACAGGGAAAAGATCCTCCAGCTCTTTTGATAGTTTACGGTTAGATTACCTCGTGTTAGTAATATCTGTCAGACATTGGCTGATGCTTTCGGGAAATCTGTGCCTACACCACTCTTCCTCATTCAAACAGGTAATATCAGACTGATGACACAGAACAACAGAAACAGAAGCTGGAAGATCACATTTGGAATCAATAACGTGGAAGGCAGAGGGCAGGTCAGCACACATAGGAAGGAGACTATGGAATATAAGATTCAATGATTTTAAAACTTTCTAAAACTCAGTACAGAGTTAAGCAATCAGTAAACCTGCTAATTGCAAAAAGCAAAAAAAATCACAGACTAGAGTAATTTTGTTTCTGAGTGTATTCTTTTCCACTTCTTTTGACTGAACTGAAATACTGTGGCATTATTTTTTGTCATATCAAGAGAGAATATTTATTCAGTGAACTAAAATTTACAGATAAATTCAATCTGAAAAAACAGTCTAAAATGTGCATGAAAAACCAAGTGAATTTACAAATGTAATACTCAGCGGAAGTGTTCACGTGCCAGGCAGACGTATATCTGATATGCCATCAGGTTATGATCACTGAGATAAAATTCTTTTATGAACATAGTATGTGAGTTGATTAATGAGGCGGAGCTGTTGAATGACCTCCAAAGGTCCCTTCCAACTTGAATTGTTTTATGAATATTGATACCAAGTTACTTTTGTGAAGTGTCCTAGATCACTGGAACTGCAGAAGGAGCAAACCTGAGGGCAAAAAAGCAATCCAAAGAGTACCCTCCAGGGAGTCTTAGTAGAAATGACAGGAAAATTTAATGTTTTCAGGTTTTTAGGCAGAAGCAAAAGCATCTGCTTTGCATGTCCAGGGAAGCTAGAACACAATAGAATGGGGTATTGCCAGTGGGCTCCCAGGGAAAGGGAAAGATGGCCAGCAGAAATCTTTCACGAACAACTCCTTCTCATCTTCTCCTGTTGGATAGTGAGAAAACAAAACCTGCGCAGATTGATTTATTATTTCAAAAACATGTTTTCCATCAAATGTTTCATGTTACAAGTGATACTTCATTTTAAGGACATAGTCTGCTCCCTCATTATGGCTGTAAGGACTCCAAAGAAAGTGCAACAAAAGGTCAGTGCCTTTAGTCGAGAGCAGGGAAAATTTTTGTACTTTAAAAAAATCATTTGCATTTGGAAACATCAAAATTTTGAGTCAAGTACCTTTCTCAAACCTGCTGAAAGGAATGGCGATTGCATACTGTATTTAAACAGGCAGAGAGATCAGGCGTCACAGACGCTTCTTGCAGCAATAATGACAACACGTGCAACTTTTTTTTTTCCCCAGGAAATTCTTAAATCTTGACATTTTGAAGGCAGTGAAGCCATTTTGCTTATTTGTTGGTTTTGGGAGGATTTTGAACTACACTGAGCAGATGCTAAAACAGATGGACACTGTCTTTTGGAAAAGTGGGAAAATATCTGATTGGAAAATGTCATGCTATTGTTTCTTCTTTTTTTTTTTTTTCCAGCTGAATAAGCTATGAAAGGACTTTTCCTCATGTCACAATTCAAGGAAAATATAAATGCTGACACTACCTCAGCCAACACTACATAAGCAGCTAGGTCCTGGCCCTGCTCCTCTCCTCTTTTTCTAGAGTGATCTCACACTGGGTAGCCCCAGTCCCTGTTTCCCCCAAGGGAAGACCATTTCAGGGTGATAAGAATCACAGTGGACTGTAGCTGGAGTCAGAGCAGTCTCAAACAGGGAGGAGGCCCTATGGAGATGGTGAGCCTTGGTCTGACTGGGGATAACAGTGACAGCTTGGCAGGCTGAGTTGTTTGCAATATTTTCTTCTTTCACCACCTGGGCTAAATGTCTTTGTGGGAGCCCAGCAGAACCGGGAGAAGGTGAAAAGAAGAGCTTCTACTCCTCACCTCTTGATGGTATCTTTCCTGACTACTGCTTGGATGGGAACTGGAGATGCTGTTGCTCTTCATAAAAGCCTCCCTAAAGATCCCACACGTCCTTCCTCCTGGCTCCGCACCAGCCAAATGGTTTGCCATTCAAAATGGGTGCAATGGGATACCTTTGTTGCTTGCATGTAGATGTTTCATCTCCAAATTCAATCAGTTTGAAAGCAAATTTATACTGGTGACTAGTCTAACGTATCATAGCCAAAAGAGTTTCTGTTTGCCCTGATACTGGAGTTGTGTGATAGAGGGCTGCCCATGGAGGGGTTACACATTGTGAACAGAGCACAAGGGGGAAAAAAGGGGATTTGCCAGCTGATCTGAGTTCTGATCTTTCCCCTTCTATAGACGACTCATCTCTCCATGTTTCATCTGTAAATTAGATAATGAACTGCTCGATAAACCAGGCAATTTTTCACAGTATGTTTGGATCATTTTGAAAGAATGCACCTACCTCCTTTCTTTCTGTCCATGTGAAGAGTTTCTTTCATGTGAGTAACACAAATACAGAGTCAAGAACTGAGAAGAAATCAGAAAGAAGCTACTGTGGCTAAAATAATGCACCAGACTAATTCCCCTAAAGAAAACGTAAGAGGCAGTTGGAACAGCATTTGAGCTCCTTCAGCTCAGCTCCCAGCACCTCCCACCCACATTGCTCTTCAAACAGCTGTGGGTTATTAGAAAGGATCTTGAACTGAACCAAAGAGCCCTTCTTAGGGTCATTTCTTATCACAGAGCTGTTAACGAAGACCTGATGTTGCTGGAGAAATACTTATAACAATGAATGATATTTCACTGCTGCTTGGTGGGTGACATAAGCTACCAAAAGTTCTGCCTTTTATCGGTGTCCTATTGAAAAGGTTAATTTTATATCTCCACCTTCTTGTGATCCCTTGAGACTAACAAGCAAGAATCTTTGCACATAATTATTGGTTTTATGGAATCTTTTAAAATACAATTAGGGTAAAGCAGATAGAAAAAAATGCATTCACCTTTTAAAAATTTAAGACTTGCATGAATAATTAAAAATACAGATATTCATTATCTTGGGGGAAAAAAAAAGCAGCTTGAATAGGTCTGGAGTTATACTGTTAAATCACCAAATACTGCTAAATGAAATGAGTGAATGGTGAATGTTTAAATTAATTCCAAGCATCCTTGAAAAATTCCTTTTGCCAGAGGACTAAAGTTCTGCGTTCAGCAGCATAGTAGGCACAAGGTCAAAAGTTAGTGAATTTTAAAATTTCACACAAGAACAGTGTGAGTCCTGCAGGACTGAAAAAGTGAAAATATGGGACTTGTGCTCTTGTGCTCTTGTGAGTGTTTAGTAGCAAAGCACATTCTCTTTGGTCAGTGCCTTAAGATGCGTTAAGAAAGCCTTCTGGAATTAGACATTGGTAATGACATCTGCTCCAAGTCAGCAACAAAGGAAATAAAAGTGGAGTGAAAAGAAAACTGCTTGCCACAGAAAGCATGCAGTGCCAACTATTTATAAAACCAAGAAAACCTCCCAAGCTGATCCCAAACCTCATCATTCTACTCTATCATTAAGAAGCTCTCTAGAAAAAAAAAAGTACATTTTTCCTTCCAGTGTACAGAGTTTCCAATTCTACTGTGAACGGCAAAAAAATGTATCGCATTTCAATAGCTTGTGGTACTCAGTCATGAGAAAATATATAAATATTTATACATATTAGTCATTACTAGACAATAGATACTTTCAGTGAGATATATCCCAGCATCAGGTATTAATATTCAAAATCTTATGTTTTGCATTAAAACTCAATGAAAGAGCAAAAATATATCAGATATATACTGGAATAAAATACACAGCAGTTTTTTCAAGTCCCAGCATCAACTTAATCAACCATGAGAGCCTATCTGGAGCCATACTTGCACAAATACTAAAGTGTGTATGAGTGGCACATAACAGGATCACATTTTCTGTGAAGTTTTAATGAAAAGGAAGAGATTTAGCTAGAAAATAAAAGGCTGTCAGGGAAGGAAAAAAAAAAGAGGTAAATATGCATCCTTATTAGGAAAAAGAGAGGCTGTAGTCCTCATTCATTGTAGAACCTAATCACAACAGCTGCTATAACTGTATCTTTATTTATAAAAGAAACTAAAAGTCTCCAAGTGTTTTAAAAGCTGGGATTCTCGCCCGGAGGAATACCAGAGCGTGACAAGCTGCGCCCTACAGATAGATTTCAGGGCTACGTTATGTGGTGCAGAAATATAAAAAAAATTAAAGATCTGCTCTTTCGGAAAACCAGCACACTGTGGTTTTATGTGCCAGTCTTTGCCTCGTCAGAGGAGGCTTAAAAAGCTATTAAGTAACCTAGGCAGAGACCCAAAAGTGCATGAACTGATATTTCCTTATGTAAACGAACATTTAAAAGAAAAAATGAAGAACTAGAGTATGTAGAGAAGTGTCTTGGCACTAAATAGTTCTGCTAATAATGAAAATTATAATTATAATTAAAATTAGTGGGTTACTGTAGAGCCTGGACTGCAGCAACTGAGTCTGAGGAGAGGCTAAAGCACAGTGGGACAGTTGGAAATTTCTGCAGAGCACAGTAAAATTTGTGAAAGGCTAAAATGTATCTTTTGCAATCCTGTAAATACTTCCTTGCTGTTATCATTAATATTCATATTGTTGTCTCACTGAAAGCGTTTGCAATTTCACAATTTTCTCAGCTTCAAAAAATCAGAGAGCTGTGGGTTTTGAATGGTAGAAAAATAGCCTTTACAAAATCCTCTATTTCATTACACAGGGCCTATTCTGCTAGAACAAACAGAGCATGTCAAATGTCGCAAGTGGAAGAAGATTTTAAGCTTTGTCTGGGACAAATTTTGCCAAGCAGGAATAGCTGGCTTTAGCTTTCCGTTTGTGCCGGTGTAGTCAGTATCTGATCCAATTTGGATGGAAAGTGTCTGTTCCAAATGTTCAGCAGATGGAAGGGTGGTGAGTAGTCACAAGAAACAGGTTATTTCTATTACAATAAATTGCTTGGAAAACCAGGTATTCCTCCGCTGACACTGAGAGACATCATTATAGCCCAGAGTGTCTGTAAATCACGTAGATTACTGTCAACCCAAATGTAACGTCCCTCACTCTGGGAAGGGCTTCTTTGTAAAAACCGGGTGCTTTCCACGCGCTCTGCTCGTTGCTCGCGCTCAGGGCTACGGCTGCGTCGCAAGGAGATGGCCTGGCACGTTCTGCCATCCCTTCCGAGCAGGGTAAACCTCATCGATTTGAACGGCAGATTTTGCCGCTAGAAGGACTGTAGGTTCAGGCCCCTCTCTGTTTCGCTCTTACCTTGGACATTTCTTGTATGAAGGAAGTATTCCATAGTACCGTGGCTGCTGCTTTTACTATTAAAAATAAAAGGTGCCAACGGGAAAGGAACAGAAGCAGTATCTCTTTCTTTTCCATACAACCACTTGTAATTCTCCTGGCATGGGAGCTGCCAGACACTTTGACTCATGCAGTCAGAGCTAATATACCAGTGTAAAAATAAGAGATACTGAGACGGCAGGAAGTGTTCCAGAAAAGCAGTCTGATCTTCACACAGCTTCTTTTCTCCTTGCTTCCACTTGGCATGCTGTATTTTGCAGCTCATTAGTTATCATATGTTCACTTTGCTCTCTGATTCTCATGATAAATACCTCTGGTAAAGAAGCGCACAGCTCAGAGAATCTGCCTCCCCATTTTAGGTAGACTGAAGAAACTACTTTTAACCCCATCATCCTCAGTCCCAGATTGCAGCTGTGCCTTTGAAGTCCTCATCTCATATTCCATTTGCTGTTGCTTNCTTATTTTAAAAAAAAAAAAAAGAGAAAAAGAAAAGAAATAACAATAACATAATCAAGTTAAGCTGGTAAGCACGACACTATTTCTTGGGTCTAGGCCATATCCCTAGCATTGTTTCACACATGCAGTGACAAATGTAGCAAAGGCTATATATAAGGTTGGAATATTGATTTAACCCTGAATGTCTTCAGCGTCTGCAGAGTCCTCAGTTTCATGGCTCTTCCTTCAGCCAACTGTATGTAGAGGAAATTCTCATAGTTCATTCAGAAACATCAGATCCAAGTTTCTGATTTCTTCTCAACTGAACAGGGAGTAGTTTTATAATTTTTGCATTTTCATTTTTATCGTAATTGAATACTTTCTTATGTGGCATTTGAAAGCAGCTCTATATTGCCTTTGCACAATTCTAGCATGGTGCTCTCTGTTACAGCAGGAAGATTTGTGCCCTAGCACATATCAGCCATATAAAGCTTTCTGATACTGAAAACACTCATGCTGCTGTGATTCCATCCAAATAAAGCCAAGGAGGGATGTAAGCATAGCTTGGAGAGCAGCTCTGAAGATGCAGTGTGGTCATTACAAAGCTTTCTTCCTGCTTCTGTTTCCAGAAAAATCATCATTGGGTCACAGAAATACACTACAGGCTTAGGCTGTAACAAGAACATATTTTGAAGGGCAAAATGGTCACTATGGCCATTTCTCTGTCCTCTGGCTCTCTTACAGACAGCTCCTCATCTCATTAGTTTTGCTTATTCTTCAGGTCTAGGCAGGGAGTTTCTCAGTGTCTATATAAAGCTACAGTAGTGTCCAACATGACACTTCCATGGATTCTGTATGTTGAGAGCAGCTGCAAAAGAACGAGTTTGAACCCTCCAAGATTTATACATTGATCTCAACAGGGCACAGAAGATCGGTTTTTGATCTCTTGTGGGGCACCTTCTTTTTCTATGTGTGTACGTTCGTCTTAATATGTAGTCATAAATATATCTGTATTTTAGCCAGTTCTTTAAATACCATGGGAATTGGACTGAGACCAGTTCCCACAGACTCAACAGAAATGGAAAATTAGGAACTGGGAAGAAATCCAATGTATATGAATGATGCTTCTTCACTTCCGCCGGTTTCCATTTACAAGGAGCCAGAGCTGATGATGCCACTCTGAAGACTGAAGAGGCTAGCACTCCAGCGAAACTATCTTATCTTCTGTCTATATAATTATTATTGCTAGTTCTTACAAAATTTCACAATACTAATTCAATATGAATAGTTGAAGAAAATAATGTTAATTTCAATATTACAATAATAATTGCTTTAGGAAAATGTACAGGAAAACATGCAGTCCTCATTAAGTTGTCTAGAAACTTTTTCCCCATTGCTGTTGTTCAGCAGTTCTTTTGTACCCTGAAGTGGAAGCACGAGGAATTATATTCCTGCCAAAATTCTCTTTACATTACTATTTTAGATATCCATAGAAACAGCTTATCCCAAACCTTGTCCATCTCCTCCCCTTCATGATATCCCACGTAAACAGGATCCATTGACCAATGCTGTTTTGCACGAGAACATGAGATGGTTTGTAGTCTGCCAGAGACCTGTTTCTGCTGCAAACACACAGCCTGAGGGGCAGCTTTCAAGGCGGAGGGGAGTGGGATTCAGCCTTTGACCAGGTTCAGCAGCCCAGCGCGCCTTGTGCATCAGCGTTTGCCCTTCTCACTTACAGGCAGAAGGCTCTACTTCTCTTCAGAGCAGGCTGCAAAAGACATTGTAATTTCAAAGCTGTCTGACAAAGAAAATTGCTCAAATGAACAAAAACCTTTTGAAACTTCTTCTGTCATGGTAAAATATTAACTTCATCCTTTAATTATAAGTTGAGGTGCAGTTACCCCATTTAAATCTGAAATATAACAATTATGTAAATGTCTAACAACTGCTTTTACCTGAGAACCTGTTGTCCAGTTTCAAAGAGCCAAGAACAATCAGAAATCTGGTTTTACCTCATTCTTTTTAGAAACAGTGTTCTGACGTCATGATGACCTTTAAAATAGATGGTATATTATAATGACTGAATGAAAGAAAATATGCATATCCTCTGCCTGAGCAAAACATCTAAACCCTAGTGTTAATCATCTTTTAGTTATCCTTGTGATTCTCCAGATGTTAATGTTTAAGATTAAAAGTCTACCAGCAGCTGCGACACTTTTATGATACCCCAAGGCTCATACAATGGTAACACTATAGAAAGACTTCTGCATGATCTGTTACCACTGAATCCGACTCTGTGTAAGTTCCCCATGATATGGCTCATTTTAATCTGAACCCAGAATGAAAATAATCCTTCATATGTTTTCTTAGTAATATACTTGGTTGTTGTACAAATGCCAAATGTTTTAATGAGTTTCCTCATTTTTATGAGCCTTTTTACTTCTTATTCTGAAGATTGGTTTAGAAAAACCTCAGACCAATGAAGAAATCCCTGGTCTCTGATATCTTCACTTAAACTGAATGACCAGTATTAAAGCTTTTGTAACTATGGATGGTATGAAGAATAATTTTTTCCAAGATCTGATGGTGAAGTAGAATCTGTGGGGGCTGTACTCCAATGGCACTGTAATATCAGAGATGTAATATTGGAGGTGTAATATCTGAGCATAACTATTGATACGCTGTCATCTGAAACATGCCCGAAGTCAGAATTCCACAGTGCTCTCCTATTCTTAGTTTGTCTGTTTACATGAACTAAATTAAAAGACATCATCAAAACCTTCAGGCATTGTATGTCTTTTTAATAACAGATAGCTGTTATAAAGGATTTGCCCTCATAGTCTGGAAGTCTGCTTAGACTTTGTTCTAGAATTTCCCTAGAATCACTCATATCTTCAGAAAAAAAAAACAACAAACAAACTAGGCATAATATACTGAAGAACTGTAAATTGCCTTCGAGCTTTTAGCCAAAATTTATCTGTCTCTTTGTTAAAGCTGCTATTGCACCAGTATTTTGGAAGATACCAATCTCTACCATAAGTAGGATCATATTAGAACACCATTGTTCAACTTTTAACTTACCTGGAAGCACTGTGAAATGCTTTACAAATAAGGGAACATAGTCCTAACGTACTTCCTGCATACAATATTAGCAAGTAAACACAGCAGTTTGTACAAGCAAAAGTTTTTTAATGCTCTGTCTTTACAGCATAAGCCGAGTCCACTGCTTACAGAAGCCAAGTATGAGATCCTTAACTGAGATGATAGGTAGCTTCCAGCACAGAGCAAAATAATTACCATGAAATGTGTGTCGGACAGTAGCCAAGGGTTCAGCAAGATCCTGGGTAACAGCGTAGAGGCATTCTCCTGCCCTCCCCTGTCGATATGTGTGATATTTGTGACCCGGCTGAGTCGTTAGCTACTTCAGAGGCACTACCCAGCAACCCAAGGAGTCTCTGGGGAAAAGGTGGCATCAGAGGAAAAGGAGAGAAATCCCTATCCCCTTCTGCCACTGAAGTCACTGGAGCTGGCTGGAAAATTAAATGTATTTCTAACAACCTACTCCACGTGACAAAAAGGCCTTTTTCCTTTCAGCTCCTGTTTCTATGAACTCCAGGCGGGAAGGGGGGAGTGGTGGAGAGAAAGGAATGTCCTGTAGGAAGAAAAAGAAGACCCTATCTGGGGATCCTTGAAGTAGAAGGAAATGCCATCAGAAAAAAAAGAGAAATCAATTTAATTTGAGAAGACAAAACTGCAGACAGGACAACAGCAACACAAGATAACTAGAAAGAGTCTGTCAAAGCTTTTATGGTAACCTTTGGAAAACGTCCATAACAGCAGGCTCCAATATGGGCTTTTAAACCTTTTGAAGTTTTTTTAATCACTGGTCATAAGAGTTTCCTAGTATTTACTTTGCGAAATTCTTTTTTATAGTTGTAGGAGAGGATTGGTCAGGATATGTTAAACCAAGATGTGCAAATGCTTCTGAACTTAACCATGCCAGCAGCAGATTAAGAGCTGTGAAAGCAAACCTTGCTGCTCAGGCAAAAAGATAAGACAATTCAAGTTCCAAAGGCTGGTCAAATAAGGAGTATAAACATGTTTTAGGCAAGTCTCTTTGTATAACTTACAACTTCTGCTCATGTCTCTGCCAATGCATCCTTTTCCAGGAATATGAAATTGAGATCTTCCAAATTTGGCTTTGCATGTTTTTAGCAGCATTTTACAACTGGATCTGACATCCAAACTGATACCATAGCTCTGTTTTTCTTCACTGGGTTACTGCAGATTGATGACAGATTGAAAAACAGCTTTATATGGAAAGAGTTTCAAAAAGCCTCCCAAACTGTTAGCAATTTATTTATTTTTCTCCTTACTGTGGAAACGTTTTGGCTCTGTATTGCAAGGTAGCATCTTTAACTGGCGTCACTCAACCAGTTTCAGGCCATTTGGTTCTCCAGGGAAGCTCCAGCAGTGCTCCAGAAAGGGACCCCTTGACCATGCCAGCGTTCACGTTCATGTCTGCACAGAGTCCCGGTTGTTTTCTCAGTAGCATCAAGATTTCGACACTTCAGACCACTTGACAGGAGTCAGACAGGAAAAAAATACATAATTGGGAAATATCTGTGCGCTCTATACCCATACCGTGTGATCCAAAGCAGCCTCACGAAACCCAGCCATTGAGCATGCTCTTGGTTAAACCAGAACCCATTCCTGCTCCGCCTGCAACATAGCCCTTTTTTTCCCTCTTTTGCACTGGATTTGTTGCCATGGCACCTTCCAAAGCAATGGCCTTGAGCAGGGGCGAGAGCTGCAGAGGGGAGGAGAGCTGCGTGGGAGAGTTTTCCCCTCCAGGGAGCTCTGGGAGTTGCTTAAATTGACAGCCACGTAGCTGATGGGTGCACAGCTCCCGCCCTGGAGCCAGACCAAAGAGAGAAGAAGGAACAATCCAAGGGGATGTAGTAGCACTTTCTAGACCTTTATATGAGAATGTGAGAGAATGTGAGAGGTTTTACCCTCAGTTGCTCAGAGGGAGATTTTGAAGGAAAAGGAGTTAAAGAAACGGGCGTATGCACAAGTTCAGTTTTAACCGCAGATAGTCAAAAATGACCACAGGGAACAAGACCTCAATGAATCAGGTAACCTCAGAGTAAAAAAAAAATTAGGCTATCTCTCAGATCTAATCTCTGTAAAGACAAGAGGTTAAGAGGCTGGTGTTTCTGACACTGATCTCACGGCCATGCTGAGCTTTCCACTTGCAAATGTAAAGACAGTCTTGGCCTTTGCAGATTAACTTCTGAGGTGCAGCTAAGATTTACCTCCAACAGGCTGGCCTCTTTTCTTCTTTCTTAGCATTATATATATCTATGCATATCTTACAGGTTAGTAGTACGCTATTTTCATTCATTTTTGTATTCTATCATCAATATGTTTAGTATAGTTCCTTTAAAGCCAGGTCTTTGAAAAAATTTGCTTCTTTAGGGCTTGATTCTTGTACATTCAAGTCTTTCTCTGGGGATCAACATGTAATGCTTCCAAATACATCAATTAACTTTTAAGCTTTTGATTTTATTTAAATACTCCCATTTTGCATTTGCATGAAACCAACCAGTTTCAATACCGGATAGGCTGAGGCAGGAATCTCTTCCCAAAGAAGTGGCAACTCCAGTGCAGTGGTCCTGTTTCACACCACCAGCACCAGGGAGCAGCTCAGAATCCCCCGAGAGTGGGCAGGGGCCCATCATAGGATCATAGAATCATTTAGGTTGGAAAAGGCCCTTAAGATCATGGAGTCCAACCATAACCACAGGCTACTTGGCGTGACGGTGGCAGTAAGAAGGACACTGCATCTGAACTGAACTTCTTCTGGATGAAAGTTGCCTTTGCTGCTGTCTATCATAGGAGAGAAAATAACTTTGCCTGTTGTCAGGAAAAGCAACTACAATTTAAAAGGTGAATAAAGACAAAGTACATAACTGGTGGGGGGATAAACATCTTTAAAAGGTCACAAGTCAGAGCTGTGCAGACAGAAGATGCCCAAATATAACTTCCTGAACCCCTTTGAAACTGGAAATGATCATAACTGTCTCAACACATACTCTGCCTTCTGCGTGACTTTCCAGTTAGTGAGAGTCACTCCTTGCTACGCAGCCGTCAGCCAAGCCACTGAATAAATGCCTCACCAGGTCTTCTTGGTTTATTTGCCTGATGTGTCTCAGTTCCTCTGCAAACTCTCACCCTTGCTGCTGGGTGGCCCACGGCTTCTTCAGACCTGGGATGCATCACAGCATACTGGATTCCTTGGATTTAACACCAAAATTTAGTCACCGACATTCACAAAAGTGTCTGTGACCCGTGCAGAGAAAGTTAGAGAAATAAAAATTTCTGAAGACAAGGAAATAAGTGGTAGAGAAGGAGCTTGATCCTGCAGGGCAGGAGTGAGGATTACTGCGTACATTTTGACAAGGCAAACGTAATGAACAAAATAAGAAGGCACGGCCTAACTTATTCTTGCATGATTGCCCCTTCATAGCTCTCTAATGATGCATGACCATGATTGTCAGAGGCAGATGGAAGAACGTACAGCTAAGCATTCATCTGCACAAAGAGGATCATGGTTCAACCCATGGTTCCCTAAATGTGCCCATTCACTGCCCACGCCTTGAACTTCTTTTAACCCGCGGGCTGGCAAACAGGTGGGGTGGAGCTGAGATGATCTTCTGCTTAGGGCACAGGGATCTGCTTCATCCACATGTGACCTGAAGCACAAATTGTCACTACCCCTGGGACATACCACACAAGGAGCTGCTGGCTCAGAGAAGACGGGGTGTGCCAACAGCCATGGTCCAGCCCCAGAAAACACCGATTACACATCAGATTTGCAAGTAAACAAGACCAGTGTAACTCTCATTCTTCAGATGGACTGCACTTACGCTCGTGCACATACTGAAGTACTCTGCTGAATAAGATAGACTCCAGCATGTCCTTATTCATGAAAGATATTTTCAATTATTTCAAGTGCAGAATGATTCCATAAAAATTTAATTTTTAGATCTTTTACCATCCAACACACATTTTTAGCTGTTTTTTTTAACTACATAATTCCTATTAAAATCCTGCATGCGTTTGAAAGTTTGTTTCCATGTACTGGTTCACATAAAAGGGCTTAAAGACTTTTAGACAAAACTGACCCTTTTCAGCAAGTCCTCAGCTTGCTCTGTTTCCGCGCTAGCACTGAACAATTGACTTGGAAGGTAGCTATGAGAAAGGGAAGAATACTTCCATGCTGAAATACTGCTTTCATTGATGCAAAAACTTGGAAATTAAGCAGAGTGCCAGAAGGTAGGGATAGATTCTAAAGCTAAATGCTTTCCAGCACTTTCAAACATAAATATCTGTTAGATGAAAGCACAAGACAAGGAAGAGTAAAGACCATATGGTTTCAATGCTGTCCATATGAAAACAATGCCACTCTTAAAAATAGTTAACTGATGATCTTTCTGAATTAGATCAGACGTCTTCCTGCCACTGAGGGGAAGAAGACACGATAGTGTATGCTGCACAGTATGTGTCAGAGAAAACAAAATTCTTGGATGAAGCATTTTATATCAGTAAATAAGTTATTTTACTGGTTCTAAAAGCTACTTTTATAGGCATTTCTATGTTTTATTGGTTGCTTGGGAAGAAGGAGAAATGAGATAAAAGAACTGTAGAAATAAACATTTAATGTCCCCAAAACTGATTTCCCACAAGCTGTGTAAACTTTTAATACTTAAAACAAATGGATTTTAAAGGTCCTAAATATTAGTTTTTCAACAGAACACTTACAAGAAGCTCTTTCTGCTTTTGGCTCTCGTGATGTCTAACAAAGAGTTTACAAATCTCTGCTGCCTATCTCTGAGTCTGACATGTTAAAAACAATTAATTGATCTCAGATTCCTTGCCTCATGCAAATATTCCCAAATGGAAATGTCAACCAGATTACAGATAGAAAAGCACTGGACAAGGTTTCTGGGGCAGCCAGACAAGATTGCACTACATCAGGAATTTTCAAATATTAGAAAGTGATGGGCACCCTCTTTTGGGTCACCATCGTGACCCAAACGTGACATGTCTGGATCAGCTGAGCTCCTGTGGGAGGAGGGAAAAAAACTTGTGCCTGATTTTGAGTGTTTTCTCTTAATCCCCTTCAAGCTTGCAGTACTCTTTAAGAACTGCTCAGCCTCTAGCAGTTACCACATTGGGGTCTGGGGGTACTGGAGTCACTTGCAACCGCTAGTTAGGGCCTGCTTTCACTCTTCTATGCTAGGAAAACTAGTCTGCTGCTAAATCACTCTGGTATAAAATACTGTGTGACCCTCTAAGAAGCCTTTTCTCATCACCTCAGGAATCACAATCCACAGTATGAGAACCTTTGACCTTGTCAAGCGCATTGATACGATCTTCCAATGTTTTACACTGTGTACAGGATTGTGCCAGAAGTTTGGAGCTTGACTTTCCAAACACAACCAACGTACAGCTGAACCAGGTAAAATCACTTGTAGATTTTTGATTCCTACCTGAGGACACTGCAAGGGCTCAGGAATTTGCTGCTGCATGACTCCACAGTTCGGCAGAGAGCCTGCTGCTGCCGACAGCCTTCTCAGCCCATTCCTTCTCCAACGGCATTCACATCATTCTTCCCGTAATACGGAAGGGCGAATAAATCTGCATCCATAATAAGCACTGAAGTTGTGCTTTGCATAGTTCTCCACCAAACCTTTTGGCTGCCTTCAGTCATTGTAAGGAAAATACGGAGTTCCCAGCATTCGGTGTTCAAAATGATTCCACAGCACTTTTTGGTGGGGAGAGGTAGAAGCAAAAAAACCCCAAACAACCAAAGAAAAAAACCACTCTAAAAGCCCAGAGGCATCAGCATAGTGTCTGGGCCAGGTTTCTGGATTCAATTTTTCCTTGAGAAACTAGGTTTACATGTTATCTATACTCATGCTATTTACAGTATCAACTGGTAACACACGTCCATTATTACAGCAGTGTGTGCAGCTATGTGCACTGCTGAGAGGACAGAAGTAAAGGGGTTGCAAATGCAACATAATTCTTAGCTCTTTATTGTGTTAGGATTATGTGGTAAGGCTGGGAAGTGGAAAGGAATGTAAAAATTGTTATCTTTATTTCCATATGCAACTCACTGTTTACCTTATGCAGATATGGCTATTGTTATTTTTCATTTCTTATGGATTAGTCAATAATCTCCCAAAGGATGGTAAACCACTGCAAAATCAACTTAGTACTACAAATGGCACTCCTAATGAGCTGGTGTTTCCTTATACAAGCCATGCTTTTGTAACAGGAAGTCCCATGTTAAAAAAGGAAAAATTTAACTGGAAAAATACAAGCTACTCTTTTTTGAGAAAGACCCTGAAGTCCTTGTAGAGTAGCAAAAGGATGTGGCTTTAGTTTCTTCCCATATCTGAATGTGGGAACTATAAACAGTGAGTAAAATGNAAAAAAAAAAAAAGAAAGAAAGGAAAAAGAAAAGGTATGCAAGAACAGCACATGATCAGGAAATGAAAAGGGACTTTACATCTTGACGCACTCAGTCCTATCTAGGGGAGCTACCTTGATCATTGAGCAAAGATCAGAGCCAAGACGTATAAAAGAAAAATCTAAATTGCTCTCATGATTACCATAACACATGCTTCTTTTTCTCCGAGTTATTTTTACTTATTCCCTGCACATAAACTCATTGCTTTAAAATTGCTTTATGGAAAACCAATAGAAGGTTTTCATCAAGAGTCTGAGGCTTTCAACTCATAGAGTCTCTGTGAGTCTTTTATGCTGGACTTAACAGGAAAATGTCCCCTGATCAAAAAATAGCTGCAGCAAGAATGACACAAACACAAACTCATGGGAGGTGAAAACATAAACCATATTTCCAGCCTCTATTTCTTTCTTAGATACAGCAGCTGGGTGAGCTCAATCTGGTCTCAGATTGAATGAAACTGTGATGTGAAAATTGAAATGTTGGATACTTTTAGGAAGTGACCATTAACTTGGACTCTGAAAAAAATTTTCCGTGTCCTCTGTGTATGCAATGGGAAAGTAATACCCCTTTCACTTCTGGGGTTTGCCTGTGTTTTGTTCTGAAAATAGCTCCTTTTTTTTACCCTTATTTTGAAACACTGTCCATTTCTTAATGTTGAATTCTTACAGTTCTGCTTTTTTTGTTCCTCTCCTATCCCTTTAGATATAAACCCAAAACATTATATTTCAGGCATCTAAACCCAAAGCCTTTCATAAAGTTCATGAGGATTTAAATAATGCTAAGGGCTTGCTTTTCATTTCAACTTTCTCTTGTCCTCGAAAGTGCGTGCTTTTTCCACCGTGCTGATTATCTTTGAATTTCTAAAGGCCCCGTCGCAAAGGGAGCTCTGAGCCAAAGGAGAGCAGCCTTCTCCTTTTTCCAGGATGCTGTCTGAACAAAGATGAGACTTTGAAAGATGATCATTGCAGAAGTTTGCCCTGACAGCTTTTCAGGAAAGGGATGGATATCCATGGCCTTGTATTGAAAAGATGGTGCAAATGCTGCCATTAAAAATGTTAATCCTTCCTAGCAGCTGAATTTATATAGGGAAACAGCTCCTGTGGCAGCAGGATCTCTTACAGAGCTTACTCTTAGGTGAGGAATGCTGACAGGGAATTTTATTCTGCACTGCAGTGACTCTGCAGTGGAAGACCACAGTGTCTATTCCCCCGTATTCAGAATAAGTTGGATTTCCTCCTCTTTCTTCTGGAGTGTCTGAGTATTGAGGTGAAAAAATACAGGTTTATTGTAGTTACCTCTTACTCCAAGAAGTCATCATTTCTTGATGGCTTAAGGAGAAGCAAGGGAAATTCCAGTGCATGAAAAACCTCACTCATGTAGTGTAAAATCAGTTGGATTTGGGTACGTGTGTTTATCTGACTCCTTTGAAAACCCTGTCTTAAACTCATGGAGTGATCAGCAATGTGAGAATATATAAAAGACATTAAATAGAATAAAGACGTATGCAAGAAATTGAAACACTGAGAATAAGAATCAGACTTTCCTTTGGAGGACAGTTATTCTGTGCTGACTAGTAAGTCACAGCCCATGGGGTTCATTCCTGTTTAACCGGAATTTCTTACCAATATGGACTTGATCAATTTTTTGGTATTTATAGGCAACAAACAGAACACCTGAATAGGGATTGCATTAAATGAAGGCACTGGATAAACGCTATAAGATATTGGTCAATTATCAACCTTATTTTCACTCTAATGGAGCAGAGGAAAATCTACACTATTATAATAACAGCTATTTGCTCAGCGGGTTTACTTAATGGAATGATAAGAATTAAGAGAGAAAGTCCTGCTGCCTTAGCACAGCAAGAAATAATTCCCATGGCTTGAAAAAAGATCTGAGAGGATAAGACTGCTAAATATAGCAATTTACTCGAGTAAAAGTTCCTAGAAAATCCATATATTATCAGCTGAAAGCACTGAAGGCACAATTACCAATTAAGAATACATATAGTCAGATGCTTATACGCCAACTTCAAGGAGAACACTTGTAGCATGACACAACAATGAAAGCTATTATGTTCTCTTTCTCCCCATCATAATGGCTACTTACCAGTACATGCAGTTCTCTTATTTTCATGAAGTCAACACCTACAAATAGTTATATATATAATTAGCAGTCAGTAGTTGTGAATATAACTACACAAGTATAAACTTATAAATACTGTAGTGCTTATTTTTAAACTCATAAGGAATCCAGTGCTGTCTGTATTTCTGATGTCTTTTTGTTGTTGTTGTTGAAGCAGATTAGATTTGGCATCATCCTTAACTTTGCACTGATTCTGCGTGGACAATAATAGGAGTAACTTGATGAGATTTTTGGTTGCTGAGGTCCCCTATTCCCTCAGTAACCCCTATCCACAATGGACAATGTGATACTTTGTTCATAGATTTTAAGTAAATCTTATGATTCTCTAGTATAAGAGTTTTGTTATGTACATACCTGTCAGCCTACAGGAGAATTTTGGAGTGTATTGTTCACAGCCTTCTTTAACTCCCTACTGAAGAAGCTTCATTTCAGCTAACAACAGTGTGTCCATGATTTCTGTGCACTTTCACTGAAAACTAATCACACTAGATATAAGACTGCATTCTGGTTTATCACAGGAAGGACTGTGCCCCAGAAAAAGAAAAAAAAGAAAACCAAACAATAAACAACCTGTAAAATATTCCAAATATTTGCATTGTTGATGCAGCTCACAGGGACGCACTAGAGTGTCTAGGGCAAATGATGCTAATTTTGGAGCCAGTGCATTTGAACTAGGGAAACCTGAAAGCCAAAGAAGATGCCAACAGCGAGGCCCACAGCTCAAGCATGGACCCACAAGCACAAACCACCTAAATCACAAACCAAGGCCGTGTGGGAGCTGAGCTGTTGAGCCTTCATGGCAAGATAGGAATTACTTGGCCAGAACACCTTGGTGCCTCCTGTTACAGACAGGCACGAGGACCAGGACTGTCACTCCTCAGGAACTGCAGAGAAGCTGAACTTTTACATTAAAAAATGGATGTCAATGTCCAGCTGTGTGTATGAACCCAAGAATTCATTTCGTTGTTTGCCTGCAAAATCCAAGACTTCCTAATCCTTTCCCTGCAATCCTTACAGTGAGCACGTTGTCACCGGTACGTTGGTGTAGGCAGAAAGCACTCTGCAGTGTATCGGGAAAGGATCCCATAGAAACAGATTAGCAGCTGTTCTAGAAAACCAAACAAGCCCCTAAATTGCATGCAGCTTCACTTTGATGCTGGTGAATAAAGCGCTTCTGGCACCCTTGAGATGCCTTTCTCTAAACAGAGGTCCCCATTGTGACATTCCTGTGCAGAGCGGTAACAACACGGGTTTGCTTTCTGTTTGATAAGGTTGCATGCTTCAAATCTGACAACATTCACGATACTTTGCTGCTTGTCAGCACCTTGAACAAAGCTTCTTTTTTTTTTTTTTCCCCCACTAGAAAACAGTGCTGATTCATTCTTAATCTAGGAATAAAATTGCAGGTTATCAAATGGTATGTTAGAAGATGCTCTCAAACACTGAGTTTTATGATCCAAAATTGAGACTTCGTAACAGTTAATAATCTAGTTAAACATTAAACATCATTTGCACAGTGCCGCTATTGTGCAGTCAGTCACGATGCAGTCTAAATAGTATCTAAATGAAAATTCTATTATTTCTGCTAGGTGTATCTCATTATTATTCTTACTACTCCCCTCTAATTTGTGCACCAAGGATCCAGCAATTTTACATAACGAACGTTAGCTAACAACATAAGGTTTTCTATGCAGGAAAGTGAAAGAATGACTGACAGGGAATATAATAGCAGAATAATAATTTTTGAATTAGCCATTCAAAATATTTCTCAAATTATTAATAGACCTTAACTAAGCCCTCTTATGGCAAATTTTCAGTGGTGTTGAAGCTGTTATCCTTAACTGATAGAAGACATCACATATTAAACAGACTGCAATGAGACTTTGTAAAAAAAACAGGAGAAAAGCTTGAAAAGATATTTAGGAACCTGATTTTACATATCTGTTTTTTAAATCCCGGCTTCTTCCTGACCTACGCGAATGCAACTTTGCTGAACATGAGAGTTTCTTGGATTTGGATTAGCTAATTTGATGGATTAGCTAAATCACACGCTGGACATGCCTCTCTCATCTATCAGCTATGCAGAGAGCCTAGGGCACCTCAAATCCTAATTTAAGCGCTTCCTGTAGAAGCCAGCTGCTGAGAGGGATTGATCCATGCCTCTGCTCATGGTGAGGTGGGCCTTCCAGGCAAAGCACGGCCAGATGAAAGATCATTTTGATGTAACTGTGCTGCTGCTTCTTGACAACAGGCAGCCTCTGCCTCCCCTCTCAACTTCACAGTGTTCATCCCTACAGCAAAGAAAAAGAAACCTTGGCAAGGGCCCCGCTGGCTCCAGCGGGACCAGCAAGCAGGTTAATGGCAGCATCTGACAGGATCCAGTTTTTCTTTCAGCAGCAAATACAACTTTTCTAATACCTCAAAGACTGCAACGTAGGAAAAAAAAAAACCGCAGCCCCATGGAAATTAGTGACAGTACTGACTGTTGGCTTCACCAAACCACCGTTTCATCCACCTCTACAGCCCAGTTTTCCTGCTAGCTCGGGTATCTCTGTACCACAGTGAATTGCTTGGTAGATATAACATCTTGTTTCAGACCCTCACCTTGAACCAACCGCGGCACTTATCCAGCTGCTGCCACGGTTTCAGGCGACAGCAGGGAGCCCAGGCTCTGATGCACACCACTTGTGGCAAAAACTGTTTCTTTCCCTTCATTTCAATTTTTAATGTCCCACTGGAACACGCTCCCAGATTAACACATTTCAGTACATCCACATCCCTGAACAGAAGCCACAGTGATCAGTCCACCTTGTGGGAAGTCAGCATTGTCCTCTGACGTCGTGTCATTCGGTGGACTGAGAGATAGCTGCTCAATTCTCTGCAAATGTAGTCATTACATACTATCATATATTGAAGGTTTTGTTTATGCACTGTTTTATAGAAAGTGCTGAAAATAAGAAATCAGGTCACTTGAAATTTCAGCACGTCTTGTCTTCTCTGAAAGCGCTTACCTTGTTAAATTGATGGTCTACTGGTGGTGGCTAAATGAAGCCTTCATTTTGTTATCTATCACCTCTCCAGTCTGCTTCAAATAAACACAAGACTCCATCCTTTTCCTGAAATTCGCTGTCTATATTTTTGTTCTTGGCAAAATTGGACACCGCTTCTATTATCTATTAAGCAAAGTTCCAGATGTGTTTGCTGACACTTAAAAACTCATAAGTAGAAAATGTTTTGCTCATAATAATGTTTACATGATTAGATACATTTTTAATTAAAAGTAGCAGAAGACATTAGATCATAGAAATGAAATAACCGCCTCATTGACTGATTTATTGGAAAGATTTAACAAGAACATTTTACTCCAATAACGGTGATAGCACCAGTTTCCTGTTTAATGTATGTTTTCAGAGATATTTAGCCCGCAAATATTTCAGAGCTATCTCAAGCGTAATATCAAGTTGTTATGGAGTAGCTATATAAAAGTAATCAGAAATACCAGATTTGAATTGCAAATACATCTTTTTCCCCTTTGAATCTCGGTTGGGAAAGTTAAAAAAGGGTTCATTTTATTTAATGTTAAACATAAATTGGAAAATGCAAAGAGTAAACAAATTAAATAATTTTGAAGCAATAGTGTTATAAACAAGCATAATAAACAGAATAATAGCCTTAAGAGATCACATATGATTTAAAGTCAGCTGCAGTTCCCATGTCATCATAACTTTTAAGGTAAAGATGTATTTGAAGTCATAAGTTACCAAATTCCAAGAGGAAAGCTTTTCAGTAAATACTGAGAATAAACTACTACTTCATGACGGATTTTCATATCGGTTCTCTGCATGCATTTTATTTTGGCAAATTATTTCAGTAGCAAAAGATATTATGCAGAATCAAGTTTCTGTAGTGATCAAAAGACTCACTAGTATATAAATTAATGCATTACTTGAGTTGATGAGTTTTATTTGCAAAGGCTTTGTCTTGGTGAAATAGTTCCTGCCAAATAAAGAAATAACTACTTTGACCTCATGAACAGTGAATCCTTCAGCAATTACAAGCAGATTGTACCCAGGTGCTGGGTAACTTTGTTAGGTTTATCTCAGTTTGCTTTGTTTAACCTGACCCACACATCATTCAACGATTCTGATCATTGGTATCAAAAAAAAAAAAAGAAAAAGTAGAAAATAGTGAAATCTTTCTCACTTATTTTGAGTCACAAAATTTGAAACTGACATAAATTCTAAGGTGTTTTATTGCATTTCTCAGCAGATTCTGTAAAGCAATGATTATCTTCATGCTAAATGGTTCCGCAACCGGCAGGAACGCTGTACAGTCAGTGAACGAAATCACTTGGGCATTACTCATGCTTGTATTACCAGGGCCGTTAGCTCTTTGCAAGCATTCATTACTGCAGTGATTCAAAAATAAAACCGGCTTCACAGCCGCCTTTTAATTTAAAAGAGATTAAATAACTATCTGTATGAGGAACATACCCTAGCTCCATAGCTATTTGTGCGTACAAAACCAATTTAGAAGCAATAGAGCAAGCTGGCAGCGGTACGATACAATAGCTCCTCATTTTATAATACTACCCAGAAGTCTCACTCAAGCAGACTAAACATTCTTCAACGATTGTCAAGTATTTGAGTTTACCTGAACTATGAGAAATTTTGATTCAATGTCTGCAGTAGAGACTGCAGAGGAGACGGAATAGCGTGCGGTGCGTGACAGCTCTATCCTGAGCCAATTCTTTTGACATTTCTACAGTTCCAGTGTGGACCTGACAAATTAATACCCGAGGCAGGTTGTAACTTTGAAGTTAAATGTGCAATTATTCCAGTTGAATGTAAAATGTTTTCATAACATGAAGTGCCTGTGAGGCAGCAATTCATTTACAAGACTATAAGATTGAAGGTTTAACATCGGTCATGCAAATGGCATTTTAATCTTTTCCCATCCCGAACAGAAATACTTGCAGGGCCTCCTGGAAATCAGTAATACGACCATCCTCAAATGCTTTCCTTTTTTATAATTAGAAAATCTGATTCTCCTACACAATTAGGAATCCCCTAGTGACAATTTCCCCAGTGCTCATGAAGAGAACAAATTTCTCTTTTAGAGGGTGCGCAGGATAAATAAAATGAATGTCATTTGTAGGAACAGGACCACATACGAGTGATGTGTGAAACCAATAGAGCTGGACTCCTGCACACAGAACCCTGACTATTCTATTCTGCCTGTAATGTTAAATTTACACAGCTACAGACAACAACAAAAGAGCCCAACAAACACAGACATCTCTCAACAAATAGAGAAGCTCCCAAAAGAAAGCTAAAGATTGAGGTTGAGATTTTGTAGCGGGAATTTTTGGCACGAATGTGAGGCTGATCACCTGTTATTTTTATAACTCCGTGCCTGGATGTTTGTATACACACTGCATATAATTCTATATCAATATATGAAACCATGAGCAGAGAGTTAACCCATCCATCCGTTAGAGTCGCACACACAGTAAGTAGATGTTACCCAAGAGCTCCATCATTCTTTCTGGTAAAGAACAGTCTGAAATCTTTTCCTGAAAGGAAAGGGATAGAGACAGGTTCTGCTAAGAGAGGTTGTTTGCTTCATTGGGAGCCAGGGCTATCTTCTCCTCCATCCCTATTTTCATGGCAGCGTATCTAAATGGATGTTTCTGATTGTTTTGGGTTTGCTAAATTTAAGCATTCACTAAAAATGAATTTCTTTTGCTGTTCTGCATACACTGAGACTCTCTTGCAAAATGATCCTTTACACCTGTATTTCTTTGCACAATATGAAATAAAGTTCTGATCCATTGAAATCAGAGGGAAATTCCCAATAAATAGAGATTTTCACTAATAGTGCTAAAAGCAGTGTGAAAGATATCTCAGGGAAGAAGAGTATTCAGATGTAAGGAATAAATAAAAATGAAGCAAAAACTCTTCTATTTCCTACTGTCAACAATAGTGTCATTTTGCAAGTAAGTTTGGGAGTAATAGATTTGAATTCAAGCCTTGTGTATAAATTCTCACATGCATGTGCATGTGGTTATGAATAACACTATCACCTATTTTATTTATTATCTAGCTGTTTTATTTATAGAATCACAGAATGGTTTAGGTTGGAAGGGACCTTGAAGATCATTGAGTTCCAACCCCCCTGCCATAGGCAGGGACCCCTCCCACTAGACCAGGCTGCCCAAGGCCCCATCCAGCCTGGCCTTGAACACCTCCAGGGATGGGGTATCTACAACTTCTCTGGGCAACCTGGTCCAGTGCCTCACCACCTTCATACTGAAAAAGTTCTTCCTAATATCTATTCTAAATCTACTATCTTTCTGTTTAAAACCATTACCCCTTGTCCTATCACTACACTCCCTGACAAAAAGTCCCTCCCCATCTTTCCTGCAGGCCCCCTTTAGGTACTGGAAGGCCGCTATAAGGTCTCTCCAGAGCCTTCTCTTCTCCAGGTTGAACAACCACAACTCTCTCAGCCTGTCTTCACAGGAGAGGTGCTCCAGCCTTCTGATATCTTTGTGGCCCTCCTTGCTGTTCTAATTTTGAAGTGACAAGGAACAACAATCCATGAAATTAAATTCTTAGTTCACAAACTGCATGTGTATCACAACTTCTTGGCCACAGATTTATTCTTCAGTCAAGCAATGTTTAGTACTTCCTTAAAACTCACCGTGAGACTCCTGGCTGCTGGCACCAGAGCCCTTCCCCAGTCTGCCTGTCGAGAAATGAGGGGACAGGGAAACCTCCACATCAGCAGCCATGTTCAACAGTAATGCCAGATGCGAAGCTCTCATTAACACTAAGTGAGATCCTGGCCCTGAGGAAATCAATGACCCCAAACAGATACATCCCCCTGGGTCATGTTTATAACGCAAGTATGCTGCTAACCGTGTTAGCATTAATGTGCATCTAGGGAACAGAAAGCCTATACTTATCAAGACAGTATGGACAAAGTATAGACAGTACAGTATAGCAAGGCACTAAGCTGCATCTTAAAGTATATTTGAATCAATTGCTACTATGAATTAATATGTTAGTTCATACTTTATTGCCCGTTATGTTAAGGCGCTGTCCTGAAAATGTTTGGTTGGATATAGTAAATCAGAGTGGCCCTAAATTTCTACTTTGAGCAAATATGTCGTGATCAATCCTATAGAATAATTTTAGTGTAATCTCTCCTTTTGCATTTAGAGTTATTTTGGAGTTATTTTTTCTCTTCCATATTTATGAAGCAGAAGAAAGTAATATTGAAGCAGATGGTCATGGCAGAACACTGATTTAAAATAGGAGAGTGTGAGTCAACCTGTATTGAAATGCAGACAGGATAGATTAGGAAAGAGCAGTGACCCTCTGATCAGGAATTCAAAACTCATGTGAAAGGGGAGCCTGTGAATGCTTGTGGATATTTCGGACAAAGTGGGAACAGGTGAGGTTGCCGCTGGGAGCGTGAGTGGGCAGCGCTACCCGGAGGGAAGGAAACAACCAGTTTTTCTGGTGCTGGAGAGAGGCTGCAGCATTGCCCCAGTCCCCCTTCTGCTCTTCCTCCCAAGGAAGTGCACACGCAAATGATGCCATTTTGTAAGAACAAGCATTACAGCACAACATGACATGTTGAATGCAATAAATATTTTACAAAAATTCACAAATCCATATTTTTTTCCTTTCAGAAGTAATACATAAATGCAGATAAGGACTGCAACTTGAGGAAGAGTCTATAATGAATCAGCAAGAGTTCCTTACTTTCCAGAGGTGTTTCTGTATGTGTGGCAAGCCAGAAAAAATGCAGAATTAATGACTACAAAGTCACACTTCCTGTATGATTCCTTCTGTAAAGGTCTTGTAGTGAAGTCTGGGTCTGGAAACATGCAAGATTTTTTTTCTGCACTAACACATTTATTATATATTCAGTTTTCTGCATCCTACTGTATCATTTTCAAAGATATTTGACCAGGTCAGTTTAGACACTCTGGGGAAAATACTTTAAAATGAAGCAGTTAGTTAAAAATTATTAGAAAGTAGACTTAAAAAAGCAAGCGTCTGTGTTCAACTTTGTGCATATATTCGTGGAGTTTAAAGCAGAAAGGACCATCAGGTACTGCTGTCTCATGACCTGCTAAACACCTGTTAACCCAGTGCTTTAGGAATTGCTAATATGTGACTTGCATTTAATTAGAGCCTATCCTACTGAAGATCATCGATTCTTTATTTGAAGGAAATGTGTGACTATAAGTACATGACCTCCAAGCAACTCATTCTTGCAGTTCATCTAATAACATCTAATGTTCACCTAAGGTTCATCCAGCATGCCCCATTTAAATCTGTCTGGCTTCAGCTTCCAGGCACTGGTTGTTGTTATGGCTTTTCCCACTAGGTTAAAGAATCTGCAATAAGTATTTCTTCTTTTTGTGTGGCAGCTATTTGTGCATGGTAGTCAAATCACCTCTTTTCAGCAAACAGACCTCTCTCAGTCAAAAACTTTTTTTTTTTCATTCACTTGTGTGGCTTTTTTTGCACTTTCAATATGCCTTTAAAATGTGAATATTGGAATGGAATGAATAGTTTCCAGATCATCCTTGTTAATGAGAGATTTGGAGTTAAAATTGTTTCTTATTCTTGCCCTACATGTATGTAATTAGTGACAGCAGAAGGGTTTGTTTAGTCAGAGCATAAGGATTTGTTTAGTTGTCCACTTTGACCCTAATTCTTCTTGAAAGTCACTGCTTTCTAAGATACAGTCCCTTATGCTGGGCATGTGGTTTGCATTCGTTGTCCCTAGACATATTTGGCATTTAGCTGTATCTGGATACACTTTGTTTCAACTAGCCCAGCCTGTCTTTGTTGAGATTCACCACGCTGCCCATCTTTGGGTCATCTGTATATTTTATTCACCACGATTTTATGTGTATTTTCCAGTTCGATGATGTGAGTATTCAGTATCGGTAGGAATGGTTGCAAATCCTTATAAAGTCTGCGTAAAATCCCCTGCTTAAGTCCCAATTGAAATGTTCATGCTACGCTGTATCAATAAGTCACATATTAGATGGTTTTATTAACCAAATCTAAACAAATACCTGTCAATAGGAACAGTATGCCAAATGTCTGACTGAAGCTTGTTACATTCATGTAACCAACCACATTTTAAAGTTTTTCAGGGGCTGAAATCAGGCTCTTGAAGTAATGGGACAATACAGAAACTTTCCAGAAGGCTGAAGAGGGCTCTTTTTTGCTTTGAGCCTCTGCCTATGAGCATTGTAATGCTTCTTCCTCCTCCTCACTGTGTGACTCCAACATTTCACTCTTAAAGCTGCTATGAAATTAGTGGTTCACTGTAACTGAAGTTTCCCTGTGTAAATGATGAGAAAAAGCCACCTACAAAGGTTAGCCATCAGATCAGAGAAGGCGGGAGAGAAAAGGAAGAACTGAGCATCCTTCACTAGGAGAGAGCACGACTGAGTTGAGTCAGCATTAGTAATGCCTGTTTGAGTTGATTTAAACAATAAGCCCTGGTTAAATATGATGAGCAAAAAGAAAAAGAATGGGAAGTCTGATAGATGTCTGCAAACCATGTCACTCACCCAAGTCCCCTCTCTTCCTAGCTACAGCGTCTGACTGCCTCTCAGTGCAAGCAAGGCTTGAAGGGCACAGGCTGTGACCAAGTGCAGACCCATGTGAGCACTGTGTCTGGGACCCTTTTCTGTGGAGCGTCATCTTGATTAATTGTTCAGCTTATTCCTCTAGTGAAGTTGCCTGAGCAATTTTTGGAAATCGGTGTCTGTAAGCCACATGAGACACACAACCCATGTACCACAGCCCGTTCCCTGCAGCAGTATCTCTTGGGTAGCCCAGCGTATGCTTGAGGTGCTTCTCAATAAGAATGAAGCCGCATGAGAAGGGGGAGAGGGAAGGTCACTGGATTCCAACTGGAGCCACCACTCCTGAAAGAGGGTAGTTTCAGTTTCCCCCCTCCAAAACCTTTTCCTGCACAATCCCATCTGCTTACATTAATTATTTACATGGTACCAGCTATGATATTCTTCTGAACTGCCATGAGATGCTGCAGCTCACTAATCCAGCTCACAACTAAACTTGCAAAAAGACAAAGCGGGCAGTTTTCTGCTGTACTGTTGGCAGTAGCTTCTAGAAGGATGTTGTGAGTGTTGGGGGCTGTGCAGAGCTGAGAGGCAAGAGCAGAGGCAGAGAAGGAGGGCAGCAGGGTAGGCAGAGAAGGAGAGCAGCAGGGTAGGAAGAGAAGGAGTGGGACCTCCCTCAATGGCCACCAGGTATTAGAGGTACCCCACGCTCTTGGGCTGCACTCCTGAGTCCTCCAGAGCCAGAATGAGAGATGCAGCTCCTGCCCACCAGCCACCTCAGAGATGTGGGCAGCTAAACACCTCCTTGGAAAAACCTCTTTCCCAGAGGTTATTTAGAGTAGCTGGTTTCAAAACGTTTATATCTAAGATTTCCCTTAGCTATAGAAGGGCTGTATCTACCTATTTCCTAATATAGAACAGGACAATTTGTCGAGCTCTGCCTTTTCTGAATCATTGTTACTAGGTTTTCCTGCCTGCTTTGAGCAACGTTGCAAGAGAGGTCCTAAGATTATTCTTGTTTCTTCTACTTTTAACATTTTCCATCTTGTTAGTTTTCTAGCTTCTTGTATCATATTTTCATACTCCATAAATATTTTTAATTGCCTCTTTTTATATATATATTTAATTCTTCCAATAAAACAAATGCTCTCTTATCTCTTTCTTGCAATAAATATTTCTCCTTTTCCTCATTTTCCTCAGATTTAAGACAATAAATACACATGGACACATAGATCTCAATGTACCTTGGCCCTGGATGTGCAGGAAACATGATGTGATCATTCGTTCACACATTCTTCTGAAAATTTCAGTTCTATTCACATTTGAATGAAAATAAAGTAACTTCCTAAGATGATCGAATATTGAAACCTTTTTAAAAGAATGTTTATTTAACAGAAATCAAGTAGTATCACCTGTAATATAATCCACAATAGCTAAATCAGTCAGTTTAGGGTTTTCACTCTGTACCAGAAACCATGTTTGTAGTGTACAAATAAAGTAAACCCAAACAGCTCTATACAAAGTCAATCAGTATAACTCTCTTTAGCCAGAGATTTCCCAAGTTTATTCTCCTCCATATAAAAGTTCCAACCTTTGGACTTTCAATTTAAGAAGGAGATGAAGGGGCATTCATTGTGAGATTAGAATCATAAAATCATAGAATTGTCTAGGGTGGAAGGGACCTTGAAGATCATCAAGTCCAACCATCAACCTAACAGTGCCAAAATCATTAAATCATTAGACAGGGAATGATTTTTATAAGTGGACATAAAATCCACACCTCATAATTTGAAAGGTTTCCTTTTATGATTTACTAGGCTTTTGTTGGAGTTTTGTTTTGTTTTGGGCTTTTGCTTTAATTTGCGAAATTTCTCATTCTGACAATTACTAATATCATGTGGGTGGAGAACAAGACCTTGTTTCTCTAATTCCCACAGAAAAGCTACAGGGATTAAAAGACATCCGTGCAGAGAAACCAATGCCCTGTCTCCTGGGGTTCTTTTAAGCTGACACCCACTTAAATTTTCTTTAGCCTGCCAGAGAGCAAATAAAGATTAAAACTTCTGTTTTTATCTTTTGTTCTCTGTAAATAAAGGAGCATCCATAGATACTTGGGTTGAAACACTGACTATTCATTCCGTAATAGCTCTTTTATAGCCCACTGTGGATGATAATGATGTAATTACAGTCCTTTTAAGGTTACATTGTCTACATGATAAACTAGCAATTACCTGATTAGAAAAATTTTTGAGACCAATATTAAGTATACAATAGACCACAAGTCTGGTCAGCTGTGCAATTATGGAACCAGAACTCATGCTGTTCCTAATCAAAATTTATCTAAAAGCAGTGCTTTGTGCATGTGCAAAACATAAGTTTAAAACCTGGCTATCCCAGTTTCTTTTCATAATATTAAACAGTAGCAGATGTTAGTTTGAGTTGAAAATTGTTTTCTTATTCTGTCCATTTATTACTAAGTTCATTCTAGTTTTACACTAACGTAAATCTATCTTACCAGTTGATGTCATTGTGAAATGCCACTTTTTAACCCAAGTCATTTGGAGAGATGGAAACGTATCCAGACTTTGTAGATGATTTATTGCTGTGTGAGGCCGGAGTAATCTTCCCAGAAAGTGGTTCTTGAACTGAGTATGCAAGAATGTTATTAACATGTTGATCCTTTTTCCATGTTATACGTTTCCATGTTATACAGTCTAAAGCTATAAAAATACCAGTTTCACTCTAGCAAGAACATTCCCTGTTAGAGACAGATCATTAAAGTTGATAATGCTGAAACCGGTGAGGGTGGCAGACGTGAATAATATTAATTAAAGAGACACAAATGAGCTGGAAGTTTCATATACTTGACTGAAAAACATCCACTATGTTGGACATACTTTGAGCAATTCTGCCCTGCTTTTCCCATGACAAGGAGCAATAGAGAGGTGAGGGGAGACTGGAGAACTGGAGAGAGCCTGGCTCAGTGCCTTAAACACATGAACCTCCTCCATTGTATACAAAATTTTGAGATTGAGGTAAGCTGAGATAATTTCTGCAAAAGCGAAGAGATTCCAAACCGCTTAGAACAAACCTGGCGCCAACAAGTTTCACTCAACTTTCCTGAAAAACTAAACTCACAGGAGAAGTACAGAAAGAATTTGAATCACCTTTCAGTTCCCATGGGAGCTTTACTGTGTCTGTATTCTTCAGTATCTCTTCAGTCAAGGATTTGTTGGACATGCAATCACCAGCACCATGTGATTTTAACCCATAGGAAAATCTTCAGGACAGGAAAGTTAGAATGGAGGACGTTGGAAATAGAATCAGACCCTCTTAGTGGGGAAAAACATTTAGGCAGAACATTTTAAGTATAGGGAGAAAATAATCAATTGAGTTGTAATAACAAGGAAACTGAAGGAAGAAGTGACCCAAAATTGGGACCAAGGTAAATGTGTTAAAGGAAACAGGAAAGCAAGGCCATACCCGCAGAAAGTGGCAAGGGGGTAGCTCGAGTGTAGGATACTCTGTTTTAGGCTCTGATATCTGTGGCATGAATCCTAAAGTAGCACAGGGCTTGTCTGGAGAGCCTGGCAGGGGAATAGCTGCATGACCTAGAGACTAACATGCCCTGAAGAGGGTGAAGGGCCTTGGGGGACATCTCCACCCTGGTAAAAGCGAGGCAGCTGCACTCAAACCTTGTACATGTGGTCTCCCCATGGTGACGGAGCTGAGGATATCTAACGCTGATGGTGCTGGAAGCAACAGGGAAAAGGTGTCCAGGCATGGGCAGCTGGGACAGGAGTGCCACAGCTCCTGCCCAAGCAAGTCTCTGACATAGCTGTGGTGGAATCACCCAAATTTTACTGTTGGAAAAGTTTCTGTGCAAACACACTTAACCGGAACAAAGATCATCTCTGTTATTTTTTTTTTTTACTTTCAAATTAGAAGAGTAAGCAACATCCGTGGGAAGAGTAATCATCCAATGCTTACGAATCATACAGCTGCATCTGAGCTGATCTTACTGCGATTTTACTGAGCTGTTTTTACTGAGACACTGTGCCACTGTTAGCAGCCCACTTCTGTGAAGTCTCAGGTCTGAGAGGTCTCACTGAATATTACACACAAGTGACCACAGTATCCAAAAGGCAGTTTATGTAGAGGTTTGTAAGGAAATTTACTTTAATTCCAACTTTCTTTTCTGTACCTGAACCATAATAATAACAACAACAGTAATAATTGTATAATCCAACTGAGTTTTTAGATGCCACATCTGCCACAGATGTTTTAGTGATGCGTGTGAACTGGCACTTACACATGCATTTTTGTAAACCAAAATCATACCAGCTTCAGTGTCAATGAAAATATACGATCCTATATCTTGGGATTTGCCTGTGTCCTGGGAAGTGCCCCTAGAACACTTCTGCAGTAAAACAATTTCTGGCCTGGATCTCAACTGTATTTGATGTCAGTGTTTCCCATTTGTGATAGAAACAGGCTACTCTCCTACCATACACATTTGTGAGTTCATGAACTATCAGAGGAAGTTTTCATATTGTGAACATCTGTTTTTTCCCCATTCAGCTGCACAACTACAGCTGGGAAAGACATGAACTGAGCTGTTAGTCATTTCTGAAATAAAAATAGATATAGTCTATGACTTTAGACTTTGGCTATGAGCCTAAGACCATGATTTAAGGCTTTTTATTCCACTACGCTGCATTACATTAACATACCTAATAACAGGATCCTTATTTAAGAAAGAATTTGAAAAGAATAGAAGAAAAAGCACGATCTTTTCTGATAAATTAAATTGCCACTTTAATGGGCTATCTTCCAAAGGCATATAATTTTTGTAGTACTACTCTTCAGTCCTTGAACAGCCAACACATCACAGACAACACGCACAGATCCAAACAGCTGAAAAACTGGCACGCTCGTTACTCATTTTCCTGGAAGCACTGATTTCTGGAAGTAATTTCATGTAATGATGTAGCAGTTCAGGTGTGGCCTGTGCTCCTTCCTATAGATTTGGCACTGAGCAGTACAATAATATATAAGAAAAAATATCTAAGAATTACTTATTATGAGTAATTTTGTTTGAGAGCTAATTTCAACATGGTGAACGGAAGAGGCTCGTGCATTCTTATGAGGAAATACTGGTATCGGGCAGTTTTGTCCAGTGGAGACACACATGGCAAGAGTGCCTTCCAACCCATCCACCTCTGCTGCACTACTGCTTCCCTGTCTGGGAGATGTGGGGATCTCCCAAGTGAAAAGGGTATGAGCCAGGAGTGGGATCAAGGAGAATGAATTTATTTTCCCCCTGAAACCAGCAGAAAATTTTGAGCAAGGTTAACCCAGCCTAGAATTTGTTAACTTTCCTGTAGAAAATTTTAAATAGACATGATTGCTAGAGTCTTGCTCTGGGTTAATCTGACAGTGGCAGCCCGTCTCTGAGTGACCATAAGGGTCTTCTGCGCAGAATGTCATAGGTCTCACTGCTTTTCAAGTGAAACCTCCCTCCTTTTGCTGAGAAAATCTTCCCGCTCACCAAAAACATGTGAGGAGGCATGCCAAAGAGATGGAAGAGCCCTCAGAACTCTCCTACTTCATAGTTATCACCTGAACCCTTTACTAAATAAAGAGAAATAATTTGGCTAAATGACAAACATGAAGACATGTGTGTTTCCATAACCCACAACATGAAGACTCGTCAATGAAAGGCTCTAGGCTAGAAGAGGATGCCAGCTGAATCTTTGCTGAGAGCCCTACAGTGTTTCTAAATTAGGCAGAGGACCTATCCAGGACCTATCCTATCCTATCCAGGACACCACAGCAAAAAATGCAATTTTTGCAAACTAACACAGGGAGACTAATAATCATTTTGCTTTAAAGACAGCAACTGTCAACACTACAGACTATCTCAGTAGCATCTTGGAGTCAACATGGATGAGCATGCAAAGGTGTTAAAATCCAAATGAACTAAAAATTGTTTTTCATTAATTTGATTTTCAAAGTCATTGACATAGCTGATCCTTAGGTTACAAGGAAAACCAAATTACATTTTCAGAAACATAACTGCCTTTGACGCAGTAGTATTCAAGTTTCTAAAATACTTCTCAGTTAATAGTTTTCCAAGTCTATGTTCTATGTTCCATTTCACTCTCAGTAATCCTTTAACTAAATCTAGGCAATAAGCCAACCAATTTTAGGTGATTGCAGGTGACTTAAGTGTTCCTTTGTTCAGTATACTGCTCACCCGCCACTAACTCTAGTGGCATGAGTATTTTTACAAAGTTTTACAATGATCAGAGTGCTCTTCTCATCTTATGAGGTGCCATGACAGAAAGCACTAGCAATACTCCAGTAAACACAATTTGGCGAAAGGATATCATATACTCATACACCAACAATCCCAGTCAGTCTCAGTGTTTGGATAAGACCAGATAATGAACAAAAAAAGTGGCTGCTTGAAAATGAACCTCAGAAAGAGAGATGACACTGATCAGTGAAGGAAATACTTGAAGAATTTGCAGACATGGTGCAGTCTTCTTTTAATGGCACATGTGCATGACTAAGTGGTTAAATCCATCATTGCAGAAGTCATTCAAGAAAAACTTTCTTCTGTCTCTGACTGATAGGGGAATGTGTCCCACCCTGGCAGATGGTGGCCTCATCTTGGATATGTGTCTTCTCTAGCTGCATGGAAAATAGCAACACATCTGGCCATGAAACTGAGTCTTTAGGAAACATTGATAAAGAGCAGAGGAGTGTGGTCCCCTAACCGCTCATCTCTCTGGGAGCCTGTCCCCCCCCACTTCACCTTCTCTTACTCTCTGTAAAACCGAAGAAAAGGTTTCACATTGACAGCAGAAATCCCTACTACAGGGCAAAAGTTCACCTATGGAGAAGACAGAGCTGCTCTGGAGTAATCCCAGATTACAGGAAAAATCCAAGCCAAACGGAACAGCCACTGCAGACATCCCTGCCCTTCTCTCAAGTGAAAAGTGCAGCTCTGTGACCTGTCTCCTCGCGTACAGATGCCGTAGGAAAGACAGGTTTTATTTATAAAGAAAAAAGAAACCAAAAACTCCCAAGTACTCATTTTTTCCATTAGGGAGATAATGAAAAAAAATTAACAGCATGTGGTAGATATTAGTCATGTTATTTTGTACATTACTTTGAATTTTCTATATACTGTGGTGTTAAAACTTGTATAATTTGTTTTGAAAATCCACCTCAAAAAAGAAAGTGGGGATCAGGCATTTTTTCTTTAACGTTTTCCCATAAGTGAGTTAAATGCTGTTTCTATTTACAAAATGTGCGAATAAAACACAGAGTGTGTGAGAAGTCATCACAGGAATGAAGTGGGGACTTGGACCAAGATGAGAGCGTGGCAATCATTTCTACCCACTGGCAAGGATCAGCTGTCCTCCCTCCTCCTAATCTTCCTCCTTCTGCTCTTCCTACCCCACTTCCTACTCTCCTACTGTTCTCTTGTTGTGAATTCTTCCATATGCTTCTTGTTTTTACAATTCCTCCCTCTCCTGGAGATTGGAGTTAACTTAGATCGTCATCTTCAAATGCCTTCTCTTGAAATACACTTTTTCCGCGATACTTTCAAATGGGAAATAATGAGAAGTTGTATCAGCATAAGAGGGCAGAATATGTCTAACAATAGAGAATCTTCGTGAGTTATCAGTTACTGTAGATAAGAAAAGAAGAATTAATTGAGTCCTACTCCAATAGGGAATTTTATTTTGCTGGTTATTTAGTTGCCCACTGTCTGCTTACCGGCAGATAATAGCGCACCTATTAACTCCCTATGTTACACCAGTACAGAAGGCAGCGGGACTGCTGGTGTCCTATTCACAGGAAGAAAGATTCATTAGCAAAATTCACTTTTTGGGAAGATGAGGATGTAGGTCAGCACTGCTGTGTTACTGTACAGCGTTGCCAGCTAATAGAAGGGAGAAGCTGGGTGGTGGTGATGCACTACAGGAAACAGTGGTGAAAGAAAAGGGTGGTGGACAGAAAGTTAGGTGCTACTGCAGCTTTGATTAGTGAGAAGAAGATATGCAAACCATGTACTGGTATTTCCTCTGATATATCTGCCTCTACAGTTCCCAGGACTGGAGCATCTGCACAAACTCCCCTGCTTTTACTACCAAGATTACAACAGTTGCTGTGAGAATTGCTTTATTTTCCTGCGGCACAAATAATTAATCTTTATTCAGCCCAGTTATTTCTACCAAGTATTACACAAGGTTTGAATGCCCACACAGATTAAACAGATAGCATTTCTCTGCATATTTATCAGCAGAGTGCACAATGGTATAATGAATGTGTTGAGCTTCATTTTGAGCAGCAACCCTAGTGTTGCAACTTGAAGCATGACAAAAAACTCAAACAAACATATCCTGAGGTTTTGAAAAAGTCCAGCTGTCTTTTGTAAAGTTGAACAGCTCCTTTTCTTCAGCCTTTACCACAGTCTTGATGAGGATTAAGACCCTGGAATCGCAGAGGTACCACTAGCTACTATGACTGAGCCACCAGTACCCTAACTCTTCTGCATGGCACAGTTTGGACAGGGCGTATCACATATCTGACCCAAAGGGAAACAAGCAGAACTTGAACATGAAAATGGCTTAACTTTCCTTGTTGATATCATCTCTTCCATGTGCAAAATGTGGTTGTACCTCCTTTGGCCTCAGCAGGTCAGCACCTGAAATCCTGTTAAGAAGAATATAACTGCAGCCTTTAGTTTATTTATTTTAACAAGATAGATATCTTGAAAGCAAACTGAACCATATCTTCTTTTCCAAAGTGTTTAAATTTCTCAGAATCTGGGATACGCTAACAGAAATTGTAACTGGGAGGCCAAACGAGCCCAGAAAACCATCTGCAGCTTAATCACACAACAGGCCCAAGGGCAGCTTCAGGGCCACCAACAGAACTGTCTCGGGAATCCGTGGAGAAACCAGATGCTTCTATATACGGGAGACGTCTTTGCCATTTATTCCCCCGAGGCTTCTCTGTGCTTGGAGAGGAATCTGCACCGGGGCTAATGCACCCGCAGCATCCCTCTTTCCAAAAACACATATTAATAAAAGACATCTCAAGTTCAAGAGCATAAAATAAATGAATAAACAGATCAATGACTGAAAAATGAAATTATTGTTTTTGGAGTTGCTGCTCTCATTTTCTCAATGACTAGTTAAATAAAAAGGCGATGGAGAGGCCAAGCACCTCTCAAACTACAAAGCAGCATATGATACAGGCAAAGGTTCCAGGAAACATTTGGACATGCTCTGATTCCTTCTAAAGGAGCACAAATTGGTGAGAAGGTCACTCCTTGGTTAGTGGAGAATTTTATCACCGTTTGTTTTCAATGTATGAATTCTGTCCATTTAATTATTAGGTTTTGTGCTGATTTCTTTATGGCTGTGAATGTCTTATTGCATGAGGATGATTCTTACATTCTTGAAAAGAGCTCCAGTGAAAGGAAGAGCTTGCTCCAGATTTCAGCATTGAAAAACACCTATGCTGTACAGTTGTCTAATGGTAATTCTTACATTTGAGTTTGCTTTGATTTTGGATGTTTAAAATTCAAATTCATCTTTTTACACCGTGTGCCAGCCACTAGGGTTCTACAGTTGCCTAATGGGAAACTGTCATCACAGCAATCATCCATCTCCATTTGTTTAAATGCCACCTTTTCCCCACCATCCTCTGCTAACTCATTCTCTCATATGACTATCAAGAGGTCTCAGATTATGACGATGGCACATATCCTAAGATTATTTGACCTCCACCCCGTCTTTCATCCCATGATTCTCATTGGACAAACTGCCAAAGCTGGGTCTAGAAGATTTTTATTTTTTTATCTCAACAGCTGTGACACTGTCTATCAAAATTTAAAACTCTTTTCCTAAAATACAGTCCCAGGAACAGCTCAGATCTGTTACCAAATTAGAAAATTTGTTATCAGCCCAGAACCTTTTTTAGAAAGAAGAGAATGCATTTTTTGTTTTATGAACTGCAACTGCACATCTTTTATGTTTACATTTTTTCATGAACATTTTTGGAGGTTTGTTCAAAATAATTTACCAATTCATATTAGATCTAGAGATCATGCACAGTGAATTAGTTAGTTCATTTAAAATTTGACAGGCATTGGTTTCTTTTAAAACCTTGTGAAGATCATCTTCCTTATGACTGAAGATTGTAGCGTTGGTGTTCTTGCTTCATCATTCAAAACATAGTTTTCTACAAAAGTGTTCTAAGATTATTTAAGCTAATAAATTTTCTGCCAAAATCCCAAAAGTTAATATACTTTCGAAAGCACAAATTTCATAAAATTTCATCTATGAGCTTTGGAATGTTTCCTTGAGTAATGTAGAAAAGACTTTAATCCAGAAAGAAGCTGGTATGCTAAATTAAATGGAAAAGCTTTGGGAGAAAAGGAATACATTTGAATTGTTTGATAGAAGTTCCCTCAAAGCATTTCGCAATACAGAAATGTATAAACATCCCATCTAACATTTGGCTGTGTTGTATCTGATATACTGGATTGCTACAGGATCAGAGGCTGAGGAATTATCTCAGGACATATGGAAATTAAAATGTCTTCAGATCCATATGGGAAACATCTCTGAGAGCAGAGCAGAGATTTACAGGCTGACGTTACTTCCTGTGTAAAAAGAAAATCCTTTCTACAGGAATCGTCCTTGTCCTGGGTGTTTCCAAAACTTTGTTCCCAAAGTTTTATATTTAGTTGGGTAAGTTTTCCCATGCCTACTGATCATTCATCAGGCTTGCATACTGATTTCTGTTGACTAGTTTTCTTTCTTCAGTGGAATTAGTTGGGCTGGTTTGAATTTATTATGAAAATTATCTTCAAAGCATATAATTTTTTCTTCCTTCCCCTGCAGTATCTTTGAACCGTTTAATCATGTAGAGTAAAACTGTTTACCTAGCTCAAATCAACAGCAGGCTAGAGGCAGGAGAATATGGAAATGACTGATGAAGATCTCGTTAAAGGTTATTCTAACCACATTAGGGCTTATTTTGTGAGTGCGTATATATGTGTGTATGCAAACCTGCCAACATGGAGAAATTCAAAAGTGACTGTTTCATAGCCTCACTGTGTCCATACAGATGAGTTTACCTGTACAGATAAGTTGGCACCACAAACAACAGGAGTGGTGAGCAAGCAGATCTGCTGTCTGAGCTCTCAAGAGAAGAGCATCACATCTCTTCCCCGCAACTCAAATACCCACAGTGGAGCTGATAACATCTGAGGGAAAGACTCAGAGTCCATTGACCTCAGGACAACGTCCTTTGTTCAGGATCAGGCAGACACACACCACACAGTGTTTGCTTATGCCAATACATGTATCTATGCACATGAACCCTTTTTTTCCCCCAAATGTACAAAGACTGACTAGATCAAGTGATTTATGCTTCCAACAAAAATATCAAGACCTGTTTGAGAGAAGTGGCTAGGGTAACTAGCTATCTTCTCTTCTGAATCACTGTGGTTTAACACTTTCACAGTAGTTGATTAAAAACCTGGGTTAAAAGCAAATTTATCTGAAAATCAGCCACCCAGGCAGCTGCCAGGAAAACAGAGCTTTAAAAAAAAATCATTCAAACAAATAACAAGATTCTTTATATGGAATAAAAGAGAGAAGAAAAGACTTCAAAAAAACTTTCAAAATCCCTAAACGATTTGACATGAAGTAATTTACAACCCTCAGCTCTCAACCTGGAATGACAGCAACTCAGCATCTCAATCCCAGTGAAAATCTTACCTTTTCTCTCCAGTTTAAGTGACCGACTTATTGCTGAAACATAAACTGTAAAATTTAACGACAAATAGATCTGGGATACAATGCTGAAGTATCACTTATTAAAATCCTCCTGACATTTGCACCGTTGAGCAAACGCCATTCATTGTGTAGCAATTAATACGTTTGCCTTTTTCCGCCTTTAAAACAAAGCAAACAGCAAAACCACCACCTAAAAAAATATATATTTTCCATATGAATCAGGCGTGTTATCAATCTCATGAATGAAACTGCCTTGGTGCCCGTCCAGGCAGCACTGCCTGCCTGCCCCGCCGGCGGGAAGCCGTAGGATGGCATCGCTCAGGCGGCGTTCGCGGGCAAAACTTCAGTCTGAAAAAAAGCAACTGCCTTTATTTACTGCACCTATACATATTTAAGTAGAAAGTGTGACGATTGGCGGCTTGCATGGAAGGGGACTACTGAGATTACTGGAGAGGACCGGAGGAGGCACAGTGCTGCGGCAGAGACCGCTTTCCCACCGCGCTCTGCTTCGGCGCAGCTCTCTGACTAAGAACAAAAATTGTCAGCTTTGCTAAATGATAAATTCAGCTTCGTATCTCAGTACCCAGACGGGGAAAGGAAAGTGGAATAAATCATTTGGCTACCGGTCGTGCTGTTCGTTGTGATATACGCCTTCAGAGCTGAAGAAGAAGCTCTTCCCTCTCCCCAAAATGTTGGTGTGTTCAGTAAGAAACAAATATAGCAAATTCACCCTTTGCAGTATTTCTTTTATGTTGCCAGCACTTGTAAAGTCAGTAACCAGTTTCAAATGCTGCCAAAGGTTTATTTTGCCCCACTTTTTGTCCTTATGAGAACCACAGCGCAGCGCACCTATCTGGCACTTCTCACCTCTTGCTCTCAACTTTAAGCAACGCTTTTTACCTGAAGGAAAAAATGCTGAGAGGTTTTTCCATCTTAACACACTCCTGTTGCTTTTGCTGCACGTCAGGAAGCGAGGCGTAGCGCTGAGGCTGCAGCTTTATTGCCTGGGGCAGCATACACTGGGGAGCAACTAAATTGTGCCTGTCCCGTGCCTCCTTCTCTCCCCCCATCCCAGCCACCCCCAGGACTGCTCCGACACTTCCCACGGAGCCACAGACATGCCCAAAGGAGTTGTTGCGTCCAGCAAGGTGTCCGCCGGGTGCCGGCGGTGGCAGTGCCCGCTTGGCCTCGCTTCAGTCACGGCTGTCTGCAGGCGGGAGCTTAAAACCAGCGTGGACGTGGCCTGTCTGACTTCTGTGTCAGGAACGCGGGGGAGGAAACCTCACCTGAGGCAACCTCGGTCTAACGCAGTGCGTACAGCTGCGTGGCGACCAGTTAAATCCTCGTGACTGGGCTTGCTGGGCTGTACAGGTGTCATTACTGTAAAAACACAGCAGTCACACAGGACGTCCTATGGCTCATGGCTGCCCTCAGCTACTCCACCCCCTTAGCGAGAATGGGGGCATATCTGAGGAAAGACTCGGCCACCTGTGGATATACACACGTCCATCGAGGAGGAGAAAAATTAAATGCCTCTGCTTTGCTTTATTTCTTGTGACATGTGCATCGCATTACATCTGGATGTGTCAAAATGTATTACGTCACGTGATGCTCCGTAACCTGGTGGCACTGAAAGCGTGTGTCAGGCTGCAGAAGGAGCTTCCTCAAGACAGGCTTAAAATCAACAAAAGAGAAAAATTAAACAACAGTTTCCAAACCAGGGGACCAGAGCAGAATTTGCTCTCTTGTCTATGAAAGCGTGTCAGCTGGGACATCTCTGCTCACAGAAACGTGTCCTCAGCAAAACCACCGAGTTTCGTCACATCTACAAAGTGATCTGAAGTTTATTAAGCAAGGGAGGAAAAAGAAAAACAATCAAACAGATGTAATCATTTGTTAGTTCAGAAGATTTGGAATATTTGAGGCTTTCTACTGCAAACTGTTCATTTGGCTGCATCACACATGTATGAATCCATATTTCTGCAGCGGGAGTTATTTTTTTATACTTCACTTCTGCTACAGTAACGTTCAATTGGTACAATTAAATATACAGTTTTAAAATGCTAACTTTTAATTTAATTTACTTTGCATTATTTGGATTTTAAAACTTGAATTTTAAACATAGCCTGGCGCTTGTTTTTCCATTTGGCATTTTGAAGAGAAAAAGAAGTGTGACTCTTAAAAATACCTAAAGGATCCCAGTTAACCTCTGAAGCTCATATCTCACTGATATAACTGGGTACGGCAGTACCCAGAACTGTTGCAAAAGGCTGAATTAAATGACGGAAGTAAATAGTAATATATTGTGGCTGGGTTACATTTGTGACTGTAAGTGTTAAAAACACACCCTTCTTTTAAAAGAAAGCCTATATATCTTGTGTATCATAGAAATGGGAAGGAACTCTTAAAACACACAATGTGGAATTTTTTTTTTCCCTCCACTCACAGCTTTATTTTGCCAAGCTTCAAGCGGCAGCTTTTGCTCACGAAGACTCTCCTGTGTAGGTTACGCTGGAAGCTTAACGGGCTCCCGCATACAATTAGCTCAGCCTCAGCCCTGTGGGCTTCCCACTCTCAGTAGGGAAAAAGGACACTCCCGTGCCACCGAAAGGACTTTATAGCCCTGTAATAAAATTCCTGTCGTAGTAATGGTGTTACAATCGGCCATGGAGAGTCGGCTGATTCAGGAGAAGCAGGGTTTGTTTGCTGGCAGCACCCGAAACTTTTGTTAGACCGACCAAAAACAGCAAGTGAAAACGGACCTGTGTTCAAGCACACAAGCGTGAGGTTAAACCGAAGCAAAGAAGGGTCCATGTGACTGCAATCTTGTCCTCTTTCCTGCAGTTTTTACAGTTCTTTCAGATGTTCTAATAAGATGTTGAACTTTCCAATGAAAATCAAGGTAAAGCGCGTACCCCAGTGGTTTGAAAAACATGAAAAAATCGGTTGATTAACTTTCCTTTTCAGCCAGGCTGCCTTCAGCTCCATCCACAGGCACTTCACAGAAAAGCTCTGCTGTTTCAAACAGCCCTTCTCAACTCTGTAACAAAAGAAACTCTTGCTGTTCTTGCTGTGGAAAAAAAAAAAAAAAGGGTGTTTCTTTCAGTCCAAAACAAATGTTCCTTTTCACTTCCAGCTAAACATCAAGAGTTTTACCCTGAAAGGTGATTTTTTTCTGTCTCCATGCAAGCAAAAATAGCATGTATAGAGTGTAACGGAATGTGTTGCGTTGGACTATTTGTCTCTAAATTAGTACAGATCAAAATATATGGGTTCTTAATGAATTCTAACCGGTGTTGATTTAGTTTTGTTAATGTGAAGGTATAGAAACAAAGCCACACAAACTCATAAATTTCTTTTAGCCTATTTCCATGATACTCTTTTAAAAAAAAAATACACAAGAAAATGTGGTTCTGCTTCTCTTTTTCTGCCTTCAGCACCAAGAAGTTGCAATACAGTACTGATAGTTTTATGTGTGCTTGTGATAAACAGCTAGCGATAAGTTGTGGTCAAGGAAGTGGTTTTCTGTTCCATATAACAGCGGGTACCAGTGGTGCTGCTTGAATCGGGCACAGTATTTCTGTAATACTCAGAATGAGAAGTCAAAGCAAGTTCAGAAGTGAATAACGAGAGTTACACCTTTTGCACTGCAAGGCAGTTGGTTGGCCCTAGCCGAGTGAAGCAAGGACACGGGTGTTAATTGCTGGTGGCAATTCCCACCAAAAGCTGTTTCATCCCCAGAATTTAACCCTGCTTAGGTTGCTCATGCCTTCCCCGTCCTCGGCATTACCAAGTTGCCAGGCTGTGCAAATGCAGAACTTCACACTACCTGAAAAAATTCACACATATATTTCCCACCATTTAGCCCCAGCTCATCAATATATACATATTACCTTTCGACAGGATTCAGCCCCGATATTTTACTACTTCTAGACTGTCCCAGTTTGGCTCTGTTGTGCTTATTTGCACCTCTAAGAGGCCACGGTAAAACCGTAATTTGCACCTTTCGAGGGAGGAAATTCAGCGGCAAAACGAGAAAGGTGTTACTGTTCAAAAGCTGTCAAAACAGAAACTTAATCAGGGAAATCCATATAAAAGGGAACGTGGGACAGTATGTGATGACAGCCTCTTGTTACAGTGCCTGTGCACAGCGTGGGGCTTCTGGATCACACTTCTTCTGACGCAGCTGAGACACGGGCTCTGCTTTCCAGGTGTCTGAGCTAGGTAAAGCAATCTCTTCATCGTCCCGCTTCCTCTGTAACGTGATCAAATCCATCATTCCTTTTGTTATCTCCTTTTGTGTTTGCTTTGCCCCGCAGTAATTTGCTAACTGCAAAGCAGGCGAGTGCTTAAAAAACATACAAGCCTGCTGCAAGTCAAGTCATACTTATCAGATGTGCTGGGAGTGAATCATGCTGACAGATTGGCTCTGTTTACCTCAAACAAACTGTCAGAAATGTTCAGTACCCGAACCAAAGCATGGAAAAGGCTTTCAAATACGCACGCAGATCAGATCATAGCCCGGCGCATCGTATTTTGCATATTTCATAAAGGCATCGCATGTACGTTTGCATGTAGCAATCTGAACACGCTGTTTACAAAGATATTTGGTATCTCTACAAGAGAAAGCAATTAAGACTGATGTAGCTAATGGGGCAGGAGTGGGTTTTCTCTCGCTCGTTCCGCCCAGCGAGGCTGGCGGGGGGCTGCAGGAGCTGCCGAACCGCAAACGCTGCTGTGGTTCCTCCAGCGCTCTGTCCCTCCGCTTCATACAGAGGTTTTGTGCCCCTCTGTGCCGTGCTGGTTCTCCAGGTGGACTGCGTGTGGGGTACCACGCGGCAACTGGGAGTACAGGAGGACAGCCCAGCCTGCTCCAGTGGCCAGAGCACCCATTTGCCACAAGCTGTGAGCAGCATTAAAATGTGTTTGCTTTCCATTGCCTGGGAATTGCCCTCTCCATAGGGGGCCGTATACAACAACCTCGCTTTTCTTTCTCCACTCCAGCTTCGCAATTTTGGTTCTAAGATTAGTTTTCTTAGCAGTTTTAGAAACATTTTGAAGCTGAGTTTCTTGAAAAGACACATGCCCTCGACATGATTGTGCTTCCAAAGTCAGAAACACACGTGCATACAGCTATGATTTCTGAGAGCAGCCCTCACCTACCTGCCACAGTCACCTCTTGGTACGTGGCTGTAGGTTGGGAACCCAAAGTAATGTTCTTCAAAAAGCCCCTTAGATTGGGGTGATTCCATTTCCGGTGCTCTTAAAAGAAGCCCCTTCTTTATTTTAAAGAGCTTTTAAAATAATCTACTTCCCTGCAAAAGATTCAGAATCAAGAATAAAATGATACAAACCCTGGTTGAAATTTATAATTGCAAAGTTCAATACTGTAAAATCTGGGGAACTAAATAGTTTGTATTAATCAACTTACTGAAAGCCTTGCCTAATGTTTAAATTGAAACCAAGTGGGACAATCCGAGGCTAGAGCAGAGGGAACACCAGAGGGTTGTTTGGTTTTTCACTTCTCCTTGTTTTACTTTTTGGCTTTTTTTTTTTCTACCTGTGATAGTGTCAGAAAGCCTCACCCCATGGCCATGAGGCATCATTCCTAATTTCCCTGAGCAGGGAAATTTTTTTTTTCTACCTGTGAAAGTGTCAGAAAGCCTCACCCCATGGCCATGAGGCATCATTCCTAATTTCCCTGAGCAGGGACCAGCCCAAGATGCTCCAGACCTGCACCTTACCCGAAGGGGCTGGCAGGCGTTTAAAATATGAGCAAAGTTTCTTACTGGAAATAGCTACAAATCAGGAGTTCAGAGCAAGGAATGTCCTGCTGAGAGAGGGAACACTGGTTACAGCTTATTTATGAGAACAGGAATTCAATTAGGATCGACCCGGGCACCCACCAACATTGTTGTGATCGGGTGACTGAGGAGAGAAAGGCTTTCCAGGGCTGTCCTCTGCTATGAAAACTGGCCTCGACCTGCAGCGCCTGTCCTGTCACTAGGTCTGCACACTCCCCAGGAAACAAGAGCTTGTTTGCATCCAGTACCGCTGAACGTGGCAAATAAGGCTCTCGGAAGGGTGTTGTGGCCGCACTCATGGCGGGGGGATGTGATACTAACGCCTATTTCGTGTTTGTCATCCAGGACGGGATTACAAACTGGCATCTGGCCACACTAGACAATAATTAAGTAAAAATTAATTCCCTCAATCTATTTTACTGCTAGTGAAAAATGGATTTGTTTACATAGGAAAAGAAGGGGGAGACAGTAAGTTCTTGACCTTGTAGGGAACCTGGTAACAGTTTTTTCCTGCTGGGTGAAGGGAGCTCCTGACTTCTTTCACGTTTATGAAAGGGACTGAGAAGACCACCGTGCTATTACTTTTTGCACCTGACTTCCATTGCGTTAGTTTTGCTTCGGTATTACTTTTTTGATCTCCAGCCATCGCTACCTTAAGCCAAAACTTGCAAAGAGTGAGAGAGGAAATGGGGAGTTGTTCTCGCCAAAACACCTGCGGTACCCCGGCTGCTGGCAACGGTGTTTCCCTGCTTTTATGATTATCTGTCACTTAGGGGGAGGCTAACCTTTGTAGAGGACAAGAAGAGGAGGCTCTAGAGAGATTCTTGTGGGTCTTTCAGATCCTTTTACAACTGTTGTTTTAAAAGGATCTATGTCCTGCAGAAATCCATCAGAAAGAAAGACGTACAGGCAGACGCAAAAGCTGCCTGAAAGATTTCTTTACATAGACGTTTCTTTCTCTTTGTTTTCAAGGCATTTAGCAACAGCATTTTGTTCTTGTAAATATGGCAGATGATAGAAATTTTTCTATTTTTATGTAGCTTTTCACCTTCGTAAATCTGGAAATGATGTGCCACTTGCCAACGCCAAATGAAAATGCAACCTTCTGTTCCCTCTGGAATAGTATTATCTGCATCTACAGCACAGGCTACAGGAATGAGGGAAAGCAAGCTAATTAAGACATTCTTCTTGCTCTATAATACTAAAGCAAACCGGAGATACATTAAAAATATTCCCTTCCCAGTACTTTGCCTGTTATATAAAGTCCTGGGAATGAATCGTCCTCCGATGGATGATATTTTTAAATGACAAGCTAAAATGAAAAAAAGTTCCCGATGGCATTCACGCAGTTCTGTGAAGCGGACGCGGCTCAGGCTTCAGCTTTGGGCTCAGCGTTTAAGCGACTGAGTCTGTCAGTCACCAAAGGGCCGTGGGCTCTCTCTTGTCTCCTTGGGTTTGTCGACAGCCGCTTCTCCAGTCCGCAGCGCCCTGATGCACCACCTACACAAACAGATGTACACGAAACATCTAAAGTCGTGAGATAATTTGAACTGTGTTTTGGAAATAAACACGGCTTTTTCTTGCTGGGCGAGAACAAAATTGTCGAGGAATAATTTTAATGCCGTTACAAGTATATTTATTTAATTGTTACTTCCTGGTTTTGCTTTTTCTTACTGAAACCATTTTTATTCAGTCCCCTGACAATACTACTAAAAACTCAGCCTCTGGGACACCAGAATGGGCCATCATTTACATCACCAGAGAAGACACAAGCAAAAGAAAAGGCTTCACAACCAAAGGGTCCAGTGTGAGGTAGATATGTTAACATCTGCCCCCCGAGCTCTCTCTTTTTATAGTATCTATTATCTAGCGGTTTCAGTGGAATCTTTCAAATCTTTACGACATTGTGGGATGTCACAAGCTGCTTATAAAAACGAAAGATACTGTGAGTCATCAGTCTCGTTTTCCAATAATAGACCTGGGTAAGCTCAGGGTCTGCCTGACCCCTGGTTTATCGAGTTTTCTGTCATATAAGACACAGGAGATTAAAAGATTCTGATTTGCTTAGGTATGTTACCTCGTTCACTGGAATCGCTTGTCTTTCAGACACAAACTTTCCTGCAACTAACTGAAGATGTCATATGGCAAATTTCTGTTCATTTACTCATCCTAGAACTGCCATTTTTTTCGTATGTTCTGTAAACCCCTAATTCTCCCTCCCTCCCTCTCTCATTTCCCCACCGCCACCTTTAGAAAGTAGCATTCTGCTTTCCTGTGTTGCTATGACAACATTTACACTTGCCTTTTGAAGGCAAAATATGTGGCTTCCTTCCATATTTTTGTCAGCGTGCTCTTGTGTTAGAGGGACACACAGGGGAATGAAGGCGAAAGCAGATAAAGCTTTAAGCAGCAGCCTGCAACTTTATTTCCCATCATAAAGGGCATTTAAGTGGATCTAGCATGGATTTACCTATGACCTATGATTTACCTAATTCCTCAGTGTACCCCTAAGATTCATTCAGTTGCGTCTTCTGAATCTTCTTCCCCAGCGCAGGAGCAAATTAGAGGAGAAACAGTGAAAACTTCAGACCGGCCTCTCTCTTCTGTCTCCTCCCGTGCAGGCAGAAAGACCACCAGCAAAATTCACGATGGCCTTTACTTCTTGGACCTGTCAACTAATCCCAGTGAGGGAGAGCACCTAAAAGGAACTAAAAGGGTGCAAGTCACTTTTTAAATTAATCAGGGGGCAGAAACAAAGAGAAAAAGCCCTTTCCTTCGCCCTCCAGCTGCTCAGAGGAAGGCCTTTGCGAAAGTAGCGTGTTGCACTGCAAAATGTAGGAACCAGTGCTTTCCCCTGATAAGAGTGACGGTTGGTTATATGGGCAGAGAGGGGTGCTGTGCTCCAGCTCCCAACAGGCTCCTCGGTGCCGCTGCCTTGGCGATGACTTTCCGTGTTATGAACAACCCAACTGACCTTTGGGTCTTCGCAGGTCTAGAGGCTGGCTGGCAGCTAACCTTTACTGGAGGTAAAGAAAAATTCTCCTGCAAAGAAAAAAGCTCTGCACGCAGTTTTGAAACACTTGGGTCTTTATTAGAAATGCCAGGAACTAAAAAACCCCTCCCTTCACCAAGTCCCTGCCTCTCCTATTTAAGCCACAGGACCTGAGTCAGATAAGTCTTATGGGCTGCAGCGCTCTCTGTTTGGAACATAAAAGCAGATGGAGACATCACATTCCCTCAAAGCAACAGAGATAGGCTGGCTTAGCTCATGCTTATTTCAGATCTCTTTAAAATCCTGCAGGAGAAGATATGCAGCAGATATATCTCTATATTTCTGGCACTGTTAGCAATCTGAACTGCCTCTCCTTACTCAGGCTGTGGGAGCACCGTCCTTTTTTTAAGAGAGAGTACCTCTGCAACACGCTAGCTAAAGGAAAAGCCTGTGCTCCCTGAGCGTGGGAAAATACTGAACTCTGAACACTGCTGACAAGATGTTAAACCATGTCAACAGACTGCAGAACAAATACATTCTCAAAAATTATGTGTTGCATTTAAGTAGATTGTCAATATGTTCTTCAGTGTATAAAGGTGTCAGCTGAGTGGGCTGAGAAAACTCACTGCAGTCAGAACTAAGTCCTGTAAGAAGTGTGAAACTCCAATGATCATCATCTAGCTCGTGTGGGCATGCTGCGAACGCGGGGGGAACCACGAGGGCCTCTCTTGCTCTGGCACCGACCCCTGTATTGTCCAGTAATTCCCTGTCACTCACTTTCAGAGATATCCCGCAACAAAAAGCAATCCACACAGACTTTAGGAGGCAGATAAAAACACTGAAAATTATCAACGTAGAACAAACATGATTTAGCATGCTCAGAGGCCAAATCAAGTTTGCACAGCGCTGGCGACGTTTCTACTTCTGCCAGAGAGGTTGAGTACTGGCGGTGTCTCTTCAGCACACATCTCCAACTGTGGAGAAGCAACGTAGCAAAAGAAGAAACAGAAGATGGCTACAGCTGTCTTGGAGGGAACCTGATCATCTCCATCCCTAAACCCTGAAGTCTAAATCACAGCTCCATTTCTCCGTTCCATTTTGATCGCCCTGTGCTATTCTATCAGTAACAGCTGCTACTCTCTGCATGTGCTTCTTGGTATCCAAATTGCAACCACTGTCAACTTCTTAATGTTTGCTTGGGTTTCTTTTAATCTAAAGGTGTACCTTAGAACTGAATCCATACTTAACCCTCCACCACGAAGGACAACGATCTGAAAAACTTGGCTTCACTACAAATTTAGAGGGCTTAAATCCATTTCCCTGTTTGTGCTACTGAGCACCTGGGAGTTACAAAGACATTACTGAAAGAGGTGAGTTGTGGCACACATCATTGCCATATACTGCGTAAAGGATGGGAAGGGTTGCTCCTGCGTAACACAAGAACTCCAGGGAAAAGGCAGATGGAGTAGGAGCCTCTCAGTTTCCAGACCTTTAGTCTTTCAGAAGGCCGTTCCCTCACACGGTCGCTTTTGCCCTCCCTGAGGAGCAGAGGGCAGCTCCGAGCGGGACGTGTTATGGGGCAGTCCCACGCGCAGCGGCAGCAGGAGCATCCCAGCGGAATCCCACTGCGCCTCAGTCCCGCTCCCGCTTTTCCAACCCGCTTTCATGTCTCCGCGCAGATTGACTGTGGCACATTTGTATCCAGCAGCGTTCCTCTACAGCAGGGGATTCTTTGTTGTGAATTTATGGCTGGATTATGTCCCTCTTTAAGCTACTTCACAGGACAAAGCAGCTGTAACACATGGTGCTCGCAGCACTCCCGCGCTGGAAGCAGGCGTGAGCGATGGGCAGTCGTCTCACCCGGCCTCCGTTATGTTTTGTCACAACAAACCCCTCTAATGCGGTGCGAAAATTTAGGCAACACCCTTTTTCCTGAGGTAAGAAGTCTTAAAGCTTCTATTTCAGCCGAGCGGTGTAAGAAAAATAGGAAATGAAATACGCGTGGCTTCTGAAAGCGTATTTTCAAAATTTGAGCTGTATGCACAGTTTTGGTTTGTGTTGCATCATTCCTGTTCAAAACTTAAAAAAATCCACAAAATAAGTATACAACAGCCAAGTCTTTTTTTTTTTTTTTTGCTGACTCCTCAGTGATATTACTGCACGTATGCAAATAAGGTATATTTATTTGTCCGTGGTGCTCTTTCTCAGCTCATTTTACTGTCCCAAGTGAGCAGTCTCAGAATTTTAAGTCTCCTAAATCAAATCAAATAAAAAAATACTTTGGGCTAGGGGCAGTGGGGATTACTAGCTCGTGCTAAGTTCCCAAATTGGAAGTGCTAGCTGCTGTACTGCCCTGTCGCCACATAACCCTACGTGTATATTCCTAAAAGACCAAGTGATCTGTACCTGGAGCTCCTATCAAGCACGTAGGCTAAGATATCGCTTTTCTTCTGATTGGTGCAAAGCATCAGTCTGGAGACAGACACGTGGATGCGGAGGTCACGGTCGGAGATTGCCTAACCCATCTGGGGCGTGTTGGTTGTTGTTCTGTTTTTATTAATAATTTTGTTGCTTTGTTTTGGTTTTAAGACCCAAACAATGAAACTTCACTCATTAGCCATGGAGAACAGTTCATCGCCTGACATTTGTGACAAGGGGGCTCTTGATTTTCAGTCTTAATTTTCTTTCCTTTAATTTCTACTTCTTAATTGGAGTAGTGTATGACATGCTAACTAATTTCTCTCCATCATTAGGCCGTAGTCCTGCACATATTTATGCACATGATTAACTTTGTTATCACAAGAAATCTGAAATGAAGGCAGCAAAGCATTAAAAGCATAGTGTGTTGGGGATCTGAACCTCCTCAAATATCTGTTGACTCAGACAGCTATAATCTCCTTAAATGCCTACATATTTGCCAACCTACATATTTTGCCCAGGTTAGTCTCCTTTCTGAAAGTAATCCATCCAGATCATTAATCATGTAGTAACTTTTCCCTGTTAAATATCCAGTCTCTTCAGTTAATTGGGTATCCCAATATGAACACGATACTCCAGGTCTGATTTTTTCACATCTGTCCATTATCATGTACAACTCATTCACACGGTTTGTCACAACCGTTGATGTACATCCATGTTCAGAAAGATACAGCTCCCAACTGGAAATGCTCCTGGGGGTGAACAGCATATGTTCCGTTTTATGACACTGGAATGGATGTGCATTGCTCAAAAATTTTCCATGATTTTTTTCTGTAAGGCACAAAACACATTAAATAAGACAGAAAGAGGAAGAAGATTCGGCAGAGCAGAGTATTATCTCTAAAGAGAAATAAGGCAAGTTTAAAGGGGCAGTGTTACTTACAGTGGTCCAAACTGAAATTCATAATTTAATGCAATTCAAAGCTTTTATCTCAAATAAGAGCACTAGAAGGTCCAGAATTTTGTGGTGTTTTCCTTATGCAAAGAAAAAGCATAAGGAATAAATAAAGAAATGGGAAGTGCAAGAACATTAAATAACAGCAGGGTAATCACTTTGAGCATATGAAGAATTAAATAAATAACTAAACCCTTATTTAACCCTCATTCTCACGCACTCCTAATGTTTTTCTCAAACACAGATGAGCTGACATTAATGTCCAACAAACTCCAGGCTCTGTACATAGCGCAGTGCAAAACTGACAGCCATCCTTAGGACTCAGCTAATATTTTTATCGGAGAAGAGCAAAAAAGAAAGTTGCATGAGCTCTCCCCGCTACTGTAGCCCCCGCAAGCGGTAGCAGGTGGAAAGCCTTAGAGCAAATACACAGCGCCGTCTTTTTTAATCATGATTCTTCCACACATTATAATACATTTAAGTGCTGTGCTTGCTCTTTAAGACGGCCTCATCTTGATAATCAATGTAGCCAGTCTAGTGAAGTGCCACTTTCCTGCTGTGAGAAAGCACAATTCTTCTTACTGCCACAGCCCCCTGCTGACATGTTTTACAACATTTAAGCAGGAAACTGTTAAACCTTACTTCTCTTTTTTTTCCCTCTATGCAGACAGAAATCTTCTTTCCTGCTGGTTTCTCACTTGAAGTCAGCGCCGTTAAGATGTGCCCCGACTTTTACCCTGAGCATTGCCCTAATTTTAACCTTGTGCAACGGTTATCTTAATTTTACTCAGATTTTTAAAACTGACTCATTCAGAAAGACAAACTATGAAAGTGTCTGGTAAAAGAAGAGATTTCCAATAAGCCCGGTGAAAAGGTCACCTACGCCAACTTTTCTTCAGAGGCGGGCGGGAGGCAGCTTCGGTGCTCTCACTTACAAAACACACTGAGTCGGTTTGGGGCGTTCTTGTTGCTGTAAAGAAGGCAAAACCAAAGAGGTTGGACTTGGAGATCTGCGTCTGCAACGTCAGGCAGACGTTTTCGCGCCATGAGCCCCGCTTCTCACCAGCAGCACTTTTAAAGGAGGAAGGGAAAAAACGAAGTTAAGGGGCTAATAGCTCCGTCAAGATGAACAAGCACCATTAATAGATGTTGAAGTTTAAGACCGGGAAGCTGATACAGGTGCAAGTTTTATGAGTGTTAAACTGTACTTTGACATAATGAGCGAAGTTAAAGCCGGAGGCTTTTATGCCATTATGGGAGGCTCTGTCAGTGAGCACTGTAACCTAATTAGTTTTGATGCAGCAAATCAGCAAAGCCACTACTGGTTATGACCTCTGCCAAGAGCACGAGAGAGCCAGACAAACGAAGCTTAAGATGTTATTAGTTGTTCTGTCGCAAAGTTCCGGATAAAATATGACAGGATGTTGTTGCTTGACTTCGGCATCGGTTCTCCAGATGGCACTCAGCGCTGGCTTGTAGCGAGGCTCGCAGGGAGGCTGCCACATTGTCTCTGTCAAAACGAAAGTTTTCCAATTACAGAGAGATAATGCAAAGAGATGCAAACTTAATCTCCCGAACGAAAGGTTGCAAGCTGTGTAATAGCAGTCGAGGGGAGAGCTTTCGCATAGTCTGCTTGCTTTAAATACTGCTCTTCAGGAAAGCTTTATTATCCTGCCCAGTAAAACAAAGAAATCAGATGCACTTGACTCTGTGCGTTAGGGCAGCTGCGGCTGGACGCAGCCGTGCCACAGCCGCTCTTGCGGAATTAGTGGGTCCGATCCTCCTGCTGGGCTGTTGGTGTAAATCAGGAACAGATGCCCCTGAGATAAAATGGCGTACGGTGGATCAAAAACGAAAATTAAGGAACTTTGAACTAGCTGAGAGCTGTTCACTTACTTTTATTTAGTGGTAGACTAGGTAACTTCTGCCAGTTTGGCTGAGGAAAATAATATATTTTCTTTCCCCAATTTTTCATGAAATTGTTAGTGGAAAAAAGAAACAGAATGTCATGCAAGTGGTAAGCTTACAGGATTTGACACTGATGTTATGAAATATTATCTTCATATTTATAGCACCGTACCAGGCATGTTGAAGTTATTCAGTAGCCGCAGTGACAGAATGACAGGGTAATGGCCTGATAACCAGCAGAAACAGCATCTCACGTCAAGATCATTTTGAGCTGCTGGGAAGCATTGGGAATTGCATAAAGGCAATAAATACAATAAAGTACAGTAAAGAAACTATTCTCCACTTGACCCATGTACAAAAATAACTGTTGGACGAATGTACCACATCCAATTTTAAAAGCTCTCAGTAGCTTTTATAGATCACTCAGTACCACTGAGTGAGTCACGACTGTGCTTTTCAGGGTGTGAATGTCCTCTTCCATCTGACACTCTTCTGGCATTTGAAAGCAACATGTTCCAGGAACATTACCTGAAATATTTCAACACAAGAAATTCACTTTTAGGATAAGAGAAAAACCTTCAGCCTGTGAGGGTGGTCAAACACCGGCACAGGTTGCCCAGAGAGGTTGTGGAGTCGCCATCCCTGGAGATACCTGAAGCCCGACCTGGCTGTGCGGTGAGCAGCCGGCTCCAGCGGACACGGCTCAGGCCAGAGGTGGGACTGGACCAGCTCTGGAGGCCTCTTCCAGCCCCAGCCATTCTGGGTTCCTGTGAGTCTATTCAAATCATCATCTTCTAAAAATTATCATCCGTTGACAAGCCATTTTAAAAAGAAAGCCAAAATCAATTTAAAAAGAAAGTCACGTTCTCTAGCTGATTATAGGGATGTGCTTTTGACAGAGGAAAATATGTAAATACAGGCAAGCGATACCAAAACATGAAAAAGCAGGGTTATTTTTGATTATGGGATTTCTAACTAAAACGCAACTACCTGAACAGCCCCACCAGCGTAGAAAGGGGGATGATTTCTGCCGATGCAGAAGTGAGCGCCATAGCAGCCACAGATGGCTTTGGCCACACACATCTTCCTGTAGGGAGGCCAAGCAGTTCCCGAGAGAGGGCTCTGTCCTGCCACCACCAGACCCAGGGTCTCCCCAAGAAGGCTTTAAAAAGGCCAAGTGACACTGAACTGGGTGAGGTGGGGGTAAGGAGGAGACCCTACACATGACCAAGCGGAGTTACACTTTTCCTTTTGGGGCACTAGTTGTAAATCTAAGGATGACAAGGCAAAAGGGCTTGGAGGGCTACAGGGAAATCTGGATTGTGTTTCCCAGAAGCAAATCTCCAGACAGGTATTCAGGAGGGGCATTTCTGTGTTATTTTTTTTCAGCCTCGTCCAAACAGCAAATTCAGAGACAGCAATTTCTGAATAGAGTCTGTTCTTCAAACCGCACTGCTCTTGCTTCGTGTACTGTAGGATGTTTTTTTTCTGAAGTCTATCTATCCATACTGGTTAAGACAGTATATAGACTCTCTTGACAGTACACTGATGACTGTCATAAATGCCGGTGTGCCTCAGACCTAAATATTTAAGAGGTAAGAAACACCTCTGCTTACTAGAATGGAGAGGAATGGTGATATATATGCCTACGTACAGGGCCAAGAATGGCTTCATTTTCAAAGATGTTGCTGTCGAGAGTTTGCCTTTGCATGCTGCATCCTTTTTCCTCTAGATTAGGACAGGACTTTTGCATAGGTAGGGACAGCTATGAAAGCCACAGTGCTGCCGTCATGGAAAGAGAAGAGTTAAAGAAGTAGGTCACTGAACGGCACAAGGCCTTACCTGCAAAGGGCCGTGCACCTTTATTTCCTGTGGGATCCAGTGGGAATAGGATACTTTGAGAATCACCATCAATGGCATAGCTACAGCTACTGAAACTTGAATCTGAAGGGAGATGTGACAGCGTTTTCACTGCTTCAGAGTCGCATTTGTTCAGACAGCCAAAGATAGCGAAGATGAGGGAGGAGATTGTCTTACAATTGTAGGATTTGTCTTCTCCAGGGCCCAGAATGCAGCTGTCCCAGATTTTATTCATACATATGGGTTAAAAAAAAAAATGCACCTCTCCCGAAAAGCTGTCCCCAAAAGCTGAAAGAGCTTATATTGAACATCAGAGATGCACCATGAAAAGAGGATCCAATAAAAGAGCGCAAAGGAGCTAAAAGCCAGCTATTAACTCTACACGCACTCGTTAGTGCCTTGTAGGCAGCAGCATGTTGGTAAATGCTCAGCAGAAGGATAAGGGGTGCTCCTGGATCTCCCCAGGGACCTTCATGCACAGGAATAGCTCAGAAGATGTCCTGGAGCTGTGTGCTGGGGCTGAGCTCTACCCAGTAAGGAAGGGCAGAGCAGAGACGGGGACTGGCAGGTCGCTGCAGCGCGAGCCATCATCTGATGAGTGAAGACATGGGTTGGACATAAAGAGCCTATAAAGAGAAGAAAACTCTTTTGCATGTTTGATTTGGTAGGCACAGGGAGAGTCTTTTTCCCTTGGCAAAGTTTAACTCTCTCTCAAATGAGCAGCAGAGCGGGGCCTGCCACTGCTCCCTGTTTGAAATTATATTCTCCCTTTCGGCTAAAAAGAACCGTGAAAAGCATCTTACTCCAAAGCATAGCTGTAAATTCAATATTAATAGTGGAACAGAATAAGAGAAGGGCATTTTCTTTTTCATCGAAATAGCGGGATGTGAAAATCTCTGGTGCAATTGAAGCAGGACTGAAAGGAGTACTCTATAAATGGGATTAAAGAAGTAGATAAATGCAAAACGTAAAGAGGGGAAATCAGAAATTCACACACAGAAAAATGAAAATATCTAAAGCAGAACAGCTTGGGGGAAGTGACTCTAGTTTCACGTAGGTGTGGATGAGAACAAAACAGCAGTGAAGAGAAACGCCTTACAAGGTGACATACGGGTTTACTGAAAAAATTAGCAGGGTTTAAGGGTCTAATTTTGCATTGTTTGCAAGATCTGCAAAACATTTTGCCTCTAACCATCCCTGCACAATGAATTGATCCCTGTCCTATCTTTCTGACAAAAACTTAATTCTTGTTTCCGCATTTAGGAAATACAGGTTTGATGTAATCAAAAGTTTTGCAAGAGTACACGATATTCATCAGTATTATCTTTCATAGAATTTATTGAGAAATAACCTCTGTATTTTTGGTGAGGTGAATCCGCTTTGTTCTGGCTGCTCATTCGGATGCTGATAGTGGTGCTCTGGAAGACGTGTATGCAAATGGTAACATCAAAATGAAGCGCTCTGATCTTATCTCAGGGAAATGCCCAAATAAATTCCCTTTGGTATTCTCAAAGTACGTGGGTTTTTCCATTCCACCACTTTCAAAATTTCAACTCCTTATTCTGTCTTGGAAATTTCTGAAGCAAATTCTGAACTGTTAAGCAGTTTACATTGGTGCAGCAGAAGCAGAGAGCAATCGAGGTTTAAAATTCTCTTCTGTTGGACATTATGTCTGGACAGTTTTTTAATAATAAGATTCTGTGGCATGGTTGAAAATATTCTTTTGCAGCTGTTGATGTGCTAATCCAGCATGGGGAAGAGAAAACTGAAAAGACATTTCAGCCATAGGGTTTATATTTATATAGAAAATTAGTGTACGGTTAAAGCCGACAGCATGTTTACATCTGGATCCTGTATGATAGCAGCTGATACATTTAATATGGCATGTGGCATAAAATAGGATTAGATAAGGTTTTCTGCTTAGCCATGCTTCTCTTGTGCAAAAGAATATTTATAACAATGTTCTCTACAAATCGCATGGTAATGCTGAATACTACTTTGAAATGCACTGTGCATCAGCAGTATTTTCCAAAGGTTATGTCCCTGTGATTCATGCTAATTGGCAATGAGTTGGCTCTGGGGTAGAAGACACGCTCAGGAGGATTTTTCAGAGGTTTGATTTCAAAAACCCAAACCATTCCCCAAATTAGGGTCTGTGAATGGACCTGAAAAAATAAGCTGGAGCAGGACCTCACATAAGATTGATCGTTTGGAGCTCGATTATGCAGAACTGAGAAAAAAAACACATGTTAATGTGAACTTTGGGAAAGCCTGTATGCAAAATCCTAGGCAAGGGCCCAGATGGTACTTTATTATTTGACGTTTCTTACCCACGTGACTTAGTCTCCAAGTCCTCTCAGAATCTGAAACAGCACCGACATCTATTCACGCGGTCCTTTAGGGCTGCTAATTTCTGTGTGCTCCCATTTCCATCTTCTCAGCTCCTACAGCACTATCCTTCCCAAACTGAATGCACAGGACCTGAGGGTGAATATTTTGTGAAAAGCCTAACTAAATCGTAATAACATGTTCAGAGGAAATTTTCTCCCTCGTATCCTGGCGCTGAGCATCTCTGTGTAAATCACTACAGTACGTGGCAATGTGTACTGGGTGCTGGAGTGCCCCTCACTGTGGTCCCCAGGCAAATAGGGAAAAAAAAAGTGAACCTGTGAACCAAAGGCAGCTGTAGCGCGTACTGCTGATCTCTGTCCGTTGGAACCTGCTACCCAATACCTAGAAGTGATGAGAGGAATGGGCACTGAAAATACTTTCCACCTGCAAATCAACAGGAGTGAGAAATTGTGCCTGTGCGTGTACTGCAGGTACACGTTCAAATCCACTTTTAAGTAATAGAGACATGAATGACGTTAAAATAGATGGGAGGCAGCGCTGCTAGTCATTCTCTGGGCTACAGGTATAACAAAGGGTAATGTTTGATGCTGTCAAAGAATATGCAATTCATAGTCTAAAGAAAAAATGTAGCTGTGTCTTCGTATAAGTCCACTGAAGACCGGAAAGAAAAATGCACTCGATTTCTGTAGTCGGTAGTAAGCACTGCTGGCGTCGCTCTGTGTCTGAATAACAATAAACAGGAAACATTATGAAGGTGGAAATAATGAAATATAACAGGATTTGTATTTGGAGAGAAAAATGCCTTATTTCAGTATGCATCTTGAGTGCATTTATGAGTCACGTAATCTAAATGATGAGAGAGTTCAAGCACAGCAAAGAGGTAATAAATAAAGCCCTAGAAATGCCCGGTCTGGCATGTGTTGCTCTATCATGAAACGGAAGCATTCAATAGAAAGGAAAATTGACCAGCCACTGACAGGAGGTAATGGACTTATCTGTTAAGGGAGTGGAGATAATGTAATATTTAATATGACATTCCTGATAACTAGTCGGGAAGATCTACCTGTGCCAGATTTCCAAGGTTATTTGTAGTTGAATGTAACTGAGTATCACTAGAAAGCAACGCAAAAGGGAAAGAAGTCTCCTGCAATTTATTGCCAAGTGCAGAGCACCTTCAAGTCTGAAGACAGAGTCTCCATCCCAAAGAGCTTACAGGCCCCAATTTAGGACCAATTTAGATTTAAGCAAGTAGCTAAGCACTTTTCAGGGAGAGGCCCTCTCGTTTTGCTGCAACCGGGAAGGGCAGACATCTCGGCATCCTCCTCCTCTCCACATCTCTGCCCTTGCCCTCGGCTCTGCACTCCCACCCATGTCTGCGCGTGAGCTCTGCCACCTCTTTGACCCAAAACTCAGCTGACGTCACGGAATGCAGCTACACAGAACAAGGTCTTTTTCCCCCTGTATTCCTTGCCTGCTGGATTAATGAGCGGGGTTGGCCTGCGCTTCATTTCTCAGCTGTTAGAGGGCCAGAAATTACGGCTCCCTGTAGGTACAGTCCTTAGTCGTCAGCGCATGGTAGTAGCTGTCCGGATGTATGGGGCAGAGCGGGGCTGGCGGGGCCACTTATAGTGATTTGACAATGTGATTCCTGACGTGTTTTGAATGATTGCTTTTTTCTTTAGTGTAAGGTCTGATTCCACACATCTGCACCAGTGCAGCGTCTGTTGGTTTCAGTGCAGCTGGTGTAGGGCCAACAGAAAAATGGTGACGTTTGAATCATTCGTGGAAGACATCTGGGCTACTCACTTTACATATGTGTAAAATCAAAAACCTCTCTTTTTCTGGTCTTACCACTTCTTTTTTTTTTTTTTCTCTATAATTCCAGCTAAGATGGAGTTCCTCCAAAAAAGAACATCCATTTCTTAATGCTGAAGGCATTTAGAAAAAATGCAGAGAGCAAGCAAATTGCCAGTAAGTGGCGTGTCAACATTTGGGGATGCAGACTAAACTCTGGTATTGATAAATCACTGTTAAAAAGAGCCTTATTTGGGGAGCATGACTTGAGCAGAGTTCCTCCTGATGTTGACAGAAGTTTTTTCTTTTCAAATTTGGTTAAAATTGCAGCAATTACTCTTCTGTCAAGAAGTGCAGTGCAGATTTAGTCTCCTGACACATTTCTCACCTATCACGTACTGTAATAACTATTTTCTTCAGACAAAAGCCTGACAGTGGCACTGCAAAGTACTCCTGCCTGGAAGGGTAAAGTGCAGTTCAGAAGTAAGAGATGATGAGAAGGAAATAAAGCATGGGATGATTTGATGACAGCCGTGGCGAGAACACAGATGGGATGGAGAACTCGAAAAGCACATATCCTTGTTATTTAAAAACACAGGGTTGTTAAATTGAAAGAGAAAGGAGGAAAGGAAGGAAGGAAGGAAGAAAAAGAAAGGAAGGAAGAAAGGAATAAAAAGAAAGAAAGAAAGAAGGAAAGAAAGAAAGAGAGGGAGGAAAGGATGGAGGAAGGAAGGAAGGAAAAGAAAGAAGGAAAGATGGAAAGAAGGAAAGAAGGAAGGAAAGAAAGAAAGAGAGGGAGGGAGGGAGGGAGGAAGGAAAGAAGGAAGAAAAAAGAAAGAAGGAAAGATAGAAAGAATGAAAGAAAGAAGGAAAGAAAAAAGAGAGGGAGGAAGGGATGGAGGAAGGAAGGAAGGAAGGAAGGAAAAGAAAGGGAGGGAGGGAGGGAGGGAAGAAGGGAGGGAGAAAGGAAGAAAGGGAGGAAGGAGGGAGGGAACCTGAGCCAAAGATATCGCCAGATTGCAGAGTGTGATGAGAAACTGTCCAGGGCCACAGAGCGGCTCTGCTTTCTGTGGTCAGTCCCTTGGCAGGGCTTGCTTGTCCCTACCCCTCCCTGAGCGAGCCCACCTCGCCGTGTTGGCGCCTGCGGTGGGGCTGGTGAGCTCCAGTCGGTGCCAAGGGCAGCGGCAGTGAGGCTGGGGCTCTGGGCACCCTCTTGTGCGGAGAGGAGAAACATTTAAGCAGCATGCTGCTCTGCTCTCCGTGTTTCCCACAGGGCCACTGGAACTTTGAGGTACTTTTCAGCTCTCAGTCTCTTAGGATCTCTTTTTTTGGGGGGGAACCAGAGCCTGCTTGCTGCAACCGCTGCCTCTGAGTCACTCTTTGCATCAGCCTGCAGCTGCTGGCAACTTCTCCCACTGAAAGATCTTTTCTTTTTTTTTTTTTTGTCATTTCCCTGTTCAGAGAGAGGGCAAACCAGCCCTGCCTGGAGCTGGGTGTCAGGAATCATGACTTCACATCGATCACGCTGACTTGGCGTTTGGAAAGATGCTCTTTATTGAGGCCATTGTCTTTACTTTTCTTGCCTGGCAGCAGATGTTTCTGATTTACACCCATACCACATACAACTTCAGAAACACACGTCTCTTCAATTCCAAACGGTATTGCCATATTCATCACTTTTTATATTCACTATGAAACTATGCATTGTGTGCTCATTAAATGGAGTGTTTCTTTGCCTGTTTGAGACCCCATGGATTTGGCTAACTGTCTTGTTTGTTCATTTTTAATTGCTATTGCAACCCCCTGATTTCAGCTACTAGAAAGAGTCTTGAGGCATGTTCTGGAAATCCGCAGGTTTCATGAGACTTTTTTCCCCGTTGGCAGCTCTTCTCCCAGGAAACACTCTTTTCTCTGCCTTTCATGCCGGTCATTGTCAGCTGTTGTACTCAGAAAAGCAGAACCGTCGTTCCTGGAAGCACCAGAAGCTCAAATTAGCACAAGGACTTACCTGGCNGAAAGGATAGTTAGTACTTGACATAAGTCGTTCCTGGAAGCACCAGCAGCTCAAATTAGCACAAGGACTTACCTGGCAACTGATGAGGGGTGGGGTGCCTTGGTTTTGTGTGTTTTTGACAAATGGCAGTGTGTAACTCGAGTCACAGCGTGAGATGCTCTCCGGCATGGAAAGAAGGAGCAGAAGTAACGTGTAACTGAATTCAGGCAAAAGCCAGGAGCTGGGTTTCGCCATAAGACGGAGAAGCAACCCACTGCTGGCCCTAATTTTGTAGGGAGCTGAGTGTGCTCTCTACATGGACGGTGAGAGTGTCTGGTGTTGAGGAACGCCATGTATTAACTTGATTTCTTTGATAGTGTCTTTCCCACCTGTGCAACTGCTCCTGTCCCAAAACACCTGAGCTGCCATTTAAATCAGCCCAGCATGTAATCTATTTCTTCTTCTTCACCGTCTTTTTTTCTGAAACTGTGGAGAAATACTGAAGTGGAGGATCACTACCTGGGAGCACTGGTCTCAGTATAGCCTGAGGTATGCCAGACCCTTGGCACAGATTTGTGAGTGGGTTGTATGTAATTATGACTTTGTAGAAGTTGAAAATAAGGGACTGACTGCAGTACACATGCGCATAACGTAACAATCCTGATCCACCTACAGGACTCTTGGAAGAACCTGAAAGAGAACATTCAAGCCAAAATTTCCAAATGTATATTCCAAAAGTTTATGATGTCAATCAATTATCAGCATATGACTTGATTTCAAAGGCCCTCTTGTTTATGTTAACATACAGACTAAGACCCACCCTTACCTTCAATATAGAGGAGAAAATTAATAGGATTAAAAATCCTTCTCTCTGTGTTGCTCCTTTTGAGGAAGTCAGAGAGATAAACAAAGAACTGTAATTCCCAGCTTTGCAATAAAAGCCTAAGTGACATGAATCTCAGGTCTCGGGTCCAATCTGTCACTGCTCCACTTGTAAGTTTTCCTCTGAGTTGAACTGGGAGGTGTACGGCAGCAGTTGATGGTGGCTGCCCACCCTTAACTACAAGGAAAAGTCAGGTATATAATCACAGCTCACATGAATACTTTTGCTGAAAAAAAATCAATCTCTGGTTCAAAGCTGCCATAACCAGAGATAGGTGTCAGGGAATATTTTGTTGTTGTTCTCTCACCTTTTTTAATCCAGCGTAGACTTCCAGCATTCTAAACAACATCCTTGAGGAAAGGAATTTCCAAACATGCTTCCTCAGTGCTCTGAGGAATATCTTTTTGTCTTTAGTTTGTTTAGAAACTGCGCTGTCCTTGCTTCATCCTGGCATTGGACGAGATGATAGTGAACAATCAGTCCCAGGCAAACATCTTGGATGGCAAGCAGCAGCTCAGATCCCATCATGTACATATCGGACTCTTTTCCCCCTGCTTATCACTTTACGTTTAAATGTACTGAATTTTATTGGCTGTATTAAATCCTGGTCACTGTAAGTTATTTTGATAGTTCTTCACAGTCAGCTTCCCTCGTAACCACTTTGAATAACTATAAATCAGCAGCAAACTTTGTCCCCTTAGTATTCAGGCCTCTGGTGCTTGCTTGCTTTTAATAGCTTCCCTTATCCTGTAGCTAGCTTCTTTTTTCATATTTTTAAAAATCTTTCCTGATAAGAGCTTTGCTCTAAGGCCCAATATTCTTTTGCAATAGGAACAGGCTTCTTTGGATACTTTCCAGTCTGCTTATAGTGATTTTATGCCTTTGAATGTACTCCTAGCGTACTGTTAACAGGGTTCTACTTTTTCGTGTAGTTCTTTTTTAATTTTCGTTTTCCAAATATGTCTTGGTTTCTGCAGCTCCAGTATGGATGCTGAACAGAAGTGTATTTTGGGCCCTATGACAGGGTAGCTCTGCAAAAGTAGCATTTTTTTCTGCAACAAGTAGGTCTGCGGTGCTTCTCTTTTTCATTTATGGGTGCTTTCTGGAGCTGCTCAATCTTGGGCTTCCAGTCTTCCCATCATTCATTATTTTATTAAATAAAAAGTGCAACAGTCCCACAGTTCCAGAAGCAGATTCATCCCTAACCCTAGTCCTTGTCCGGGGCTGAGGCTGAGCCTGGGACCCTCACCCATGGCCCAGAGGATAAACTCCTCTGGGGACCAGTCTTTGGGCAGCACAGCCTCTCCCTCGGTGGCCTCCATCCAGCAGCGCCAGCACCGGGCTTTGTCTGTCTCCCTAACCCTAATGGGATGAGAGCAATGAAGGCCCAGTGGGATCATGGCCATCTCCGAAGGCAGCAGGCACGGCAGTCGGGATGGGGAAATCTGCACCTTTCTGCGTCTTTTGTCTCACAGTCGAATTACCACCCCTCTCCCTAGGAGAAGGATGAGTAGAGCCATCCATCTGTTCGTTTGCCACCACTCAGGCCTAGCTCCAGCACGTCAGTTTTATTTTCTTCACTCCCCCATCTTGCTCCTCTTGTTTACCCGAGAAGTCCTTTAGACCGGTCCAAGCCGTTGGCTTTTATTCAGTCGAGCTTTATTTCTGCCCTTTGCATTGTGTGGGGTTTTTGCAGCCACGGTGGCGGGCTGAGCTGGCCCTCGGTTACGGGCTCTCCGAGGAGCGGGGACCCCACGCTGAGCGTGGCTGGCTCCTTGCCACCTGCTCCTGTGATAGAGGATGGGTGTCAGAACAAAGCTGGCGGCATGAATTGGCATGATGAGGTGAGAAAGTAGGGTGCACGGTGCTCCAGCTGATGCTTGCCAATGTAATTGCCCTTCAGGCAATAATTCTTGCCAGTGTGATGGCCTCCAGGGACCTTCTGCAAGCCAGCGTAAGCCAGAGCCGCTTCTGCTTCCCCATCACTCAGCTGCCATGAGTGTTAACCTTATATTAATTCAAAACTGAACCCCTAGATTCACATTAGCCAGTTTTTCATAACAGCAAATTGGAGGAAATTACCTCTTCTTTCAAAACCCTTAAAGTGGAAGGAAAAGAAAGCAGTAGCAAGGTTTGGAAGGATGGTCTCGGGAGAGAAATCTTTTGTACCAGTGCACAGTGTAAACACCACGGCGAAGGTGCTCTCATCTGGTGCTTGCAGCCCGCTTGGCACTTGCTGCAGTAACTTGGTTGTCCTTAAACCAGCAGAAGCAGCTCCCAAAGCCGCTTTCCCAATGTGTCCCTAACAACGGCCAGGAACAGCAGAGTCAGTTGTGTGGCAACAAAAGCAGGGAAGCAAGAACTACCGTAAACTTCAGGCAGAAAATTACAATGGTGACAAGACCTGAAAAGAGCTAAGTCAGCTCCCTCCATTTTCTACAATGAAAGCAAAAAATAAATCTTAACTCTTAGATTCCAAGAAACAGCCAGATCCTCACGGTAAAAGTCAGCTCTAGCATTACGGAGCAGGTAGTACCCGTGGGGACTTTTAAACTTTCCCTTCTCCAGAGCTTCATGTTTCCCAAATGTGTGAGTCTCAGGGCTCTGTGAAGATCTCATCCACTCCCTTCTTCAGAAGAGCTGGGGGTTGAATACCAAGAACTAGCTTGTCGCTATGTTTTCCAATTGCTTTCAAATAAGCTTCTCGGTTCTTGTTTTGCCAGCATTTTTATTTTACTGTGTGGCAAATGTTCCTCAGCTTTGGGTCACTACTGTTATCCAAATAAATTGGGTTGGGTCACAAAATGTATCTCCTCTCTTTGTAGTTCCCCCTCTAAACGGAAGTTTGAAGGTTCCCCAAAGGCCAACCGGACTGAACAGCAGCTAGAAGGTCCACCACCCCGAGGGACTGAGCAAGAAGGTCCCTCATGAAATAGCAATTGCCTATAGGGAGCATCACTGTGGTGGATGGGGCAGGTGGGTCATGAAGTGCCTGGGCTGGGGGCTTAGTGCCACGGGAGCTCCCCACGATGCTGTCCTGTGCCAAACTCCCAACCTGAATCCTGGCCTGACTGGAAAAAGCCTGGTCATTTTTAACCAGCTCTCCAAGCACCGCTGCCGACTGTTTAAATTGTTATATGTTTAAACAGTCCACAGCGAGGAAGTATCGGTTCCTCCCAACGCAGTCTGTGGGACTTGGCAGTAGTTTTGTCGGATTTCCAGCACATTTGCAGCCTTATATCACGTTCAAAGCATAAATCTCATCAATTTGCATGAACCATCCCCCTTTGCACTTTATGGCTCTGTAAATGTCTTTAATAAAAACCCTACCACAGGAAACGTCTTAAGACGACTGCTATTTCACAGCTTCACTACAGGTTCCTAATGTAAGTTAATAAGGCAAACACAATACCTGACGTTTGCGATGGTAATTGCCCAGGCCTCACTTTGAATGCTGGCTAAATCCGATTGTGCGTGACTTTCTTTGCAGAATGGCTGAATTACAGCATAGGTCGAGGCCTGAAAAATCAATGGCCGCTTTAATCACTCAATTAAAGCCTTTGAAAATCATTAGCAATTTGGTAAATTTAAAATATTTATCCAGCCGTCATTTTTCAGCAGACAGTGCCAGACCAGCGCAACTCCCGTTTGTTACACCGGGGAACCGCTGCTGGAGGGGTAAAAGGAGCAGCATCAGTGCAGTGCGGCTGAGTCGGCAAGTCTATCACCAAAGCTGAAAGGCTGAGAAAGTCACAAGTCACCTCGGTCAGCTTTACCTGATTTACGGCGTTTAGCTGAGGTCACCCTTCCAGTGGCAAAATACAAGTCAAGGGCCAGCAAAAGTCTTGCTGGCTTACAAGGCAGTAGCCCCCCCACGACTGCCCCGGGTTTGGATAAACTCCTCCGAGACGTGACCAGCAGAACAGACCGTGCGAGGGAGAAAAGGAAGCAGCGCTGTCGGGATCCTTTGTTACTGAGAGAAAACCAGCTGTCTGCGAGGCCAGTTTTCCGAGCGGGACTTGTGAATGAAAATGGATCATAAGAAGACGAAAAAGAACTTTCTGATGCCAGGAGCCTAATATTTAATCTAATATAGAAAATAGAAACTGAGCATGATATTTCATTCCATCTGGACCCAATCTACCCATCTGCAAAGATTTAGCTTTGAGAGATAGTTGAAAATCTCACTTCTTAACTTGCCTATTCGTTTCCTTCGACTGCATCTTCTTTGGCAGCAGTGGCATCGAAGTGCAGCACCACTATTCTAAATATACGGTCTCTCTTTCTGAGACAGCAAAAAAAATCCAGAATGAAATTGCCTTGTTGAAAATAACAACAATCCAGGAGAACAAAGTTGCACACCAGATACTTGCCATTATCAAGACCATCTAAATATATGGCCTCTCTGAGGGAAAAAAAAGAGACCCTCCGAGAGGCGGCGAGGCAGCGGCCGGCACACCAACGCTTCACCTCCCTCTCGGGCCATCGGGCGTATGTCGGTGACATTTAATTTTGTGGTGCTTAAGGCAGCTCAGCGGCCTTGGGAGTGACCGAGGACGGGGCTGGCGGCAGCTATTTCAGATGCACTGTCGCAGTTCCTCACTTTTAACCATTTTGGGGGGTAAAAATACACTTCGAAGCCAATCGCCCGTCCTTAGAGTGCACCGCAGCGGCTGCTGAGTAGAAAGCGGCAGCAGGTCACCCCGCCGCCATCCCCACAGGCGGGGACGCCCCGACCCCCGCCATCGCGCCCTCCCGGTCCCGCGGGGGCGACGGTCTCCGCCGGCCGCAGCCGCCGTTGCTCCCGCCGGGCCAGGGGAGGGCGACCGGGGCTGTCACACCTGCACCGGCGACGCCTCGGGAGGCGCCCCCCGCCTCGGCAGGACAACCACGGGCCGTGGGGACCCCCAGCGGAAGGCTGGCCGGCCGTGGCCGCAATCCCCGGCATCACCCCGTCCGCCGCTCCGTGTCCCCGTGTCCCCGTGTGTCGTCCGTCCGTCCCCCCCACCCGCGTGGCGCCGGGCGCGCGGCGGTAGCCGGTGCGGCAGCGACACCTAGCGGGCGCGCGCGGCGCGGCGGCGGCGGGAGGCGGAGGGGTCGCGGGGTGTCCCCAAATCCCCGGTGACCCGCCCCACCGCCGGGGAGGAGCTGCAGGAGCAGCGAAGCCTGAGGTAGGGTCATAGAATCACAGGACGGTTGGGGTTGGAAGGGACCCTGAGGGTCACCTCGTCCCAACCCCGCTGCCACGGGCAGGGACACCTCCCGCCAGACCTGGGTGGCTCAGGGCCCCGTCCAGCCTGGCCACCAACCCCTCCGGGGATGCTGCGCCCTGCACGCATCAGGAGGACCTCCTGCCGCTACAGCTGGGCTCAAAAAAGCCCGCACAAGTGAAAACTTCTCAAATGTTTCATTTGGCTATTTCCCTGGCTTGGTATTTATTTGTCATTTTATTTTATTTTATTTTATTTTATTTTATTTTATTTTATTTTATTTTATTTTATTTTATTTTATTATTTTATTATTTTATTTTATTATTTTATTTCATTATTTTATTTTAATTTTAACTATTTTAATTTTTATTATTTTATTTTATTTTATTATTTTATAATTTTATTTTATTATTTTATTTTATTTTATTNTCAGGTTTTTTATTATTTTATTATTTTATTTTATTTCCTGACAGGAATGCAGGAAATTCGCTGGGCCACACAGGCCAGCGTTTGGTTTGATTTCCCTGAACTTTAGTTTTTCCTTTCAGGCAAAGTTCAGACATGCAGTGTTTTTCATACACGCGGCAGTTTCTGTTTTCCTTCTCCCTCACCACAACAAAGCTCCACAGTACTTCATCTTTTTCATTTATTCCAGCTGCCAGTTTATAAATGCTTGGATCAAATATTATGAAGTGGGCAAAGGAAAATTGTAGTAAAGTCAGTAATTTACCTATATAATGTACTGAACTAGGTAACAGACCTGCTAATATACAGCATCATCTTCCACACTTTATCTTTTTCATTTTTTCCGGCTGCCAGTTTATAAATGCTTGGATCAAATATTATGCAGTGGGCAAAGGAAAATTGTAGTAATGTCAGTTACTACAGTTATAGATTTACCTATATAATGTACTGAACTAGGTAACAGACCTGCTAATAAACAACATCATCTTCCCCAAGAACTACTCTGTAATTTAATTCTTACTCTCTTCATTTAAGAAAGATAATTCAGGTCATTTTACAGTAAAGTATCAACTAAATCAATGCGTGAAGCTTACATGGTACCTTGATGTTTTTAGTTCTTCATTAAATCCATACTTACAGAAAAAAAAAATTGGCTGGAAACAGCAACACTCAGCAGTGAATAGAATGAAAAATGTTGCTTGTACATAATAACTAATCATTCCAGCAGTGAAAAGACAGCACCCTAGATTCACAGCTAACGGGGAAACCCGGGCAATGGCAGAACAGCATAAACCATATTAATATTTCCCTTCAGAAACTGACAACAAGTGTAAAATACTTTGTCACTTTGATTCCACTGCCTATAAATTAGGAACCGTAAGTACTGGTAACCTCTTTATTTAGCATGCAGTCAAGAGAGTCCCGGCGTGGTTCAAATCTTCACAAATGTACGCAGATTTAAAATGCTGGAATGCAGAAACACAACCACGGACTTCTACGCTTGCAAGAAGTTGCCTTCCTCGGTACGAGAAATGCCATCACGCACTGCTGTGCTGTAACAGCTTTGTTCCGCTTCCATTTACCCCCTCTGCGTTTCCAGCCCCACTATTGCTGCCTGGCGCCGCGGACGAGCGCTAGACCGCAGATTTCTAACCCAACTGTACCCTTCAGAGATACATCCAGTCGCTACGTTCAGAGGAATGGTCTCCCACAGGATTCGCGATTCGCCCCTGCCTACCTATACCGCATCCCAGAAAACTAACCTCCGGGATGACAGCTCATTCAGCACTCCACAAAATTTACCCACGCTGAGCTCCTCTTTAAGTAATGACCTGACATTTGTTCTGTAGAGGGAGACAAAGCCCAGACTGATGAAAACAGTTGGCAGCTGCTTTCATTTGTGCCATTCAGAAGCCAGCTGATAATTTGTCCTCCGGGACCCATCACTTCTTGGCAGACAGACCTGTCCAGGGCGCTTTGCTATTACTTTCGCTGTTACCTCCCACCCCAAGCGTACGCGGCACACACAGAGTCAATATTCGAGGCAGACTAAGCTAAAACTGACTGCCAAGAGTCATATAAGCATTTCATGACGCTGAGAACTGGGAGATAACGATCTTATAAGATCACAGATAAGATCACAGATGAATTTGCTGATGATAAATACAATGCGGCGGATATTGGGAAAGACAACTTTGTTAGACCTACATAAAAGGTTAAATTAGCTATTGCTCAGAAAAGAAATTCCAGCATCCCTGAACACAGCTTAAGCAATTAGCTAAGCAATAAGCAATAGTCAAAAAAGCAAAGTACCACGCATTACTAAGCAAGCAGACCAACCCAGAAAACATTATTCCAGATGTATTGTGAGTTCACCTTTTGCATACAGTGCGCAGCACTCACTCCTTTAAATTAGCTGGAGCAGAATTACAAAATGTACAGACAGGGGTGACCAGGATAATCGGAGCGTCTTCCATACAGGCAGAGGTTAAATAAATGAGGACTTCCCAGCCTGGAAAAAGAGGTTACTAGGGGCTGATAATAATAACAACGGTACATAAAATCATAAATGGGATCAAGAAGGAGAACAGATGCAATTATTCATTAATTCCCAGAGTACAAAACTAGGAGGCACAAAATGAAGTGTTCACATAACAGGTTACATGAAATAATCACATAACAAACAAAGTATTTTTTCACAGTCCGTAATTAAACTGTAGCATTCGCTGTCAAAGGATGTTGTGGAGGGTAAACAACTCAGGATGGTTCAAAGAGATGTTTATCTTGGACAACGAAGTTACAAAATGCTTCCCAGTACCTGGAAACACCACATGAACAGACAGGGCTGTCCGCACCTTACCTGCAGAAGAGCAATAAAGACAATGAGAGAGACAAATATACGCATTTGTCATCCATGCACGTGGTCCCACCACACCTTACCTCCCTATAGGCGCAGAGCCTGTGCTTAGACGTAGTCACCGTGAAGGGATGAGAGATGTATATTTTTCATACCATGCCTCTTATTCTATCTATTCCTGGCAGGTTTTATTTTTAAGGATCCCCCAAATTGTTGCTAGTATGTTGGATGCTTTCTGTTCTACCCAGCAACAGAGGCAGTCATAACTGCACTCCAGCGAGACACGCACGCAGAGAGGTGGGGGAAGACAAGCTGGAGCAGGTTTCCCTCTTTAAAGATAAAAAGGCAAAAGCCCCTACGTGCTGCAAACGTTCCAGCAATTATCTTCTGAGCACATTATCTGCTCTTCCACCTAAGCTACAGTTGAACGTGTCTCATTATCATCGACATCAGCGAGGTCAGGCAGCAGAACAAGCAGCCGCGCTGTTGTCTGCTGTCTTCTCCCTTTGAACCACGTGCTGCGTTACACGATGATCTCTCCTCTTGTCGTGGGATCCTCTCCAGCCACTTTCAGCCGGGGGTGGTTCGCGAGGGAAAGAGAGCGGTGGGTCAGCCTCGGACGTTACCGCGCAACACAAATGCAAGGGGTGCCACCATGCAGAGGTTGAAGGGACACCGTACGCGAAGCAGCACCGAGTTCTCAAAATGCATCTGTTTCCCCGGCTATAGCATGGGCTGCAGGAATACAACGCTGGTTTATGGCTGAATCAAATCTCATTTTAGTCACGCTACTGCCACCGTCCTTTGAAGCAGTTTTAGTTCAGGATGCCTGCACAAGCCTTCCTTCCTCCACAGTGATGGGTTTTGCTGAAGGAAATGCAGGAAAAGATGAAATTCACTCTTCACCCTGGAGTCAGGAGCCTTTCCTTTGCTGCCTGTGCCCACGCAGACGAAACCCCAGGGGCAGAAGACCACGAGATCAATCTAGAAGCTGCTGCGGTCTCCAGCTTCCTCCCCTACAGCGCTGTGGTGACCCACGCAGGGCCACGGGGAAGCCATGGCAGCGGCAGCAAAGGGGCGGCCGGGGCTGTCTTGTGGCTCGGAGCTGCACCCAGCCGGTGTGAAGCCCCTTGGCCCGAGCCCTGCACCTCTCCCTTTGTGGTGCAGGCAAGTGGGGACACTGCTGCGAGGCCACAAATCCGGTTCCCACACATGAAGGTGAAGAATGGGAGGAGCTTGGTCTCACTTTCTGCAATACCCATGGCCACAAATAAGCCGGTACGGAGCAGGAACCGGCGTGCAGCAAAGTGTGGCAGAATTTCCTTTTCGCCCCGAGAGGCAGGAAGGGAGCAGAGCACAAACCAGACCTCCTTCAGTTCCCGCTTTCCTTATGAGGCTGCGCAGGCCTGGCCCGTGGCTCTGGCTACCCTGCGGTCTCGCTTTCTAGCCCCATACGACTCGTTCCCTTCCCAGCTACAGACTTCTAACTATTGCTAGTCAACACTGATCAGTAAAGTGAGAACGTCTCCCCATAAGGTGCCCCACACATCGCTAAGACATCACAGGACGTGAAGCAGCTCACCAAGAATACATTAGTGCAGAAATAACAAGGCTGATCTATATTTCCCTTTCCATTGCATTTATTTATATTTAATATGTTTATATTCACCCATCCCTTCTCATTTGATATGACAAAGTATTTGCTCTGAATGTAGCCAGCACCTCAGCTGAAAAGCAGAGAGACATGACCGTGTTTACCCATTTGGCTTGGCCCTCTCTGTCCCTCAGCGGTGTCACAGCTCAAAGGCTGGGACAGCCGGTTCCCACGCAAGCGCTCTTTGTGCCAGGAGATCACGGAGCCCAGTCGGGGCACCTTCCCAGCCAGCTGCATGTGCTCCCAGCTCAAACCCGAAAGGCAACAGAACAAGAAAAGCCCATCCAAAATGGAGAAGAAGAGGGGACATGTGATTATCTTTAGCTGGTCTTTTCACAAAAACGTCATTTCTGTTCACTTTTTCCCAAATACAGAGCCCAGTGATTGGCAGTAAGAAGATGGAACTGAAAGTTAGAACTGTAAAACAGGATCAGTGCTGTGCTTTGGTGGTGTCCGGAATTGAGGCCTATAGGGAGTGGAAACAGGGGCGGGTAGCCTGGGAGGAATACAGAGGAATTGTACGAGCAGCCAGGGATCGGGTTAGACAAGCCAAAGCCCAGATAGAACTAGATCTGGCCAGAGACATTAAGACAAACAAAAAATCCTTCTTTAAGTATGTTAGTGAGAAAAGAAAGACTAGGGAAGAGGTGGGTCCTCTCCGGAAGGAAACGCAAGAACTGGTTACCCGGGACAGAGACAGGGCTGAGGTACTCAATGACTTTTTTGCCTCAGTCTTCACTGGCAAGGACTGCAGCTGCACTGCCCATGATGCAGAATTCAAAGGCGAGGATTGGGAAAATGGAGAATCGCCCACTGTAGGTGAAGATCAAGTGCAAGATCACCTGAGGAACCTGAAGGTGCACAAGTCCATGGGACCTGATGAGATACATCTGCAGATCCTGAGGGAACTGGCAGATGAAGTCGCTAAGCCACTAGCCATCATATTTGAGAAGTCATGGTGCTCTGGTGAGGTTCCTGCCGACTGGAAAAGGGGAAACATCCGTATTTTCATAAAGGGAAATAAGGAAGACCCGGGGAACTACAGGCCAGTCAGTCTCACCTCTGTGCCTGGCCAGATCATGGAGCAGATCCTCCTGGAAACTCTGCTGAGGCACATAGAAAACAAGGATGTGATTGGTGACAGCTTCACCAAGGCCAAGTCATGCCTGACAAATTTGGTGGTCTTCTACGAAGGGGTTACAGCAGCAGTGGACAAAGGAATAGCAACCGATGTCATCTACCTGGACTTGTGCAAAGCATTCGACACC